>KN835614.1:0-19058 GCA_000827255.1 Suillus luteus UH-Slu-Lm8-n1
TTCGCTATTGACGGCTCCATGCCGTCTTGCTAAACTACGAGTAGAGTACCTTGCAAGTATGTTGCACTTTAATTTCACTTCATTGGCCACACTGCCTAATTGCTCGAGCTGCTTACTGATTTCTACCCTACTGCCTACCTCCGCCATGTTGAGTCCCTCCCCGTCTCCCACCACGACCTCTCACGCCCGTCCCTTTCGATCGAATCCGCGCCTCCTTCGTCCCTCCCTTCAACATGCACGCGTGGCCGGGTGCCAGGGGTCCCGCCACCGCCACCGCTCGATCGGGAAGTTGGGACCGCAAACCAGACCGCAAATCTCCCACGACCGACGGTGAGTTTCTCGCAGGAAGATGTGTGCGCCATCTTTGGACCAACACAATGACATCACCCTGTCGTCATGTCCGTTGATCTCCTTGAGCAGCTTGCCGTCCCTTGACCATACGCAAATCGCACCGTTCCCGCAGCTGATGAATCTGTCACCTTGTGGAGAGTATTTGACGGCGGAAACCCATGCGTGACTTGTCTTGATTGGTGGTGCTATTTGAAGACCGGTGTCTGGGTTCCAGCGTCGTATGGTGCCGTCTTGCGATCCACTCACTATCTCCAGGGCATCAGGAGACCAATCAAGGCACCTCACTGCAGCATCGTGTCCCTCCCACGGGTCGCCGATCATGTTGCCCTCCTTTATATTCCACAACCGTAGTCTGCCGTCTACGCTTCCGCTAACGACCATGGTGTCATCGAGACGCAATGCAATTGACTGCACTGCACCTCCTCCTCCATCCCATGACTTTCCTACTGGCTCTCCGTCTCTGTTCCACTGACGAACCGAACTATCATCTGATGCACTCATTACATTGCAACTGGCTTTCAAGTACGCAAGACTCCATATGCATCGAGGGTGATCCTCGATGATGCGCTCCGGCGTCAAGCTCCCTGCTGGGCGTTTTGGCTTTGGCTTCTTCCACGATGTGGTCTGAGTATTGTGATTGACGAAATAGGACCGACCGAGTGGTGAGATGTGCCATTCGCATTCAGGATCAACGAGTTGTCCAAGAGAATCTATGTTATGCCATAAATTTATGGCTTCTGGTAACACTTTCATTACTCACTTAGTCGCACTCCTGGTAAAGGACGGTTGTAAGAGGATATAGTGAGTGTGTCATCTTGATATTGTGTTTCACCATCTGCTGCCTCAAACTGTTGCCAGCGAGGAGGAAGCGCTTCATTCCCGCCTACTTCTAATTGGTTAAGCTGGTGGTTATAACAAGGTGGCTGCTCACCGTCCCAAAGTGCCTCCTGGCGGTGCTGTGCACCGTATGGTGGCGGATCATCCGTATTTGTCCGTGAGTGCAATAGCACTTCACCCCGTCTTGTTGGTATGCTTGACTTGGCCTCTGGGTGTGACATGACTTTGAACGAGAAAGGATGCTGTACTTGCAGATAGGCAGTGAGGTAGAGGCTAAGCTCTAATCAATGGTCAAGGGTGAGAAGAGATGATGGAGGTGATTTTGCATGCTGTATTCCTGAGCGCTCGTCTTGCACTGCATGTTTGGAAAGTGGGCTCGGTTCGTTCCGTCTTGACCTTATGCACTGTACATGGCACGCAACTACACTCCCAGCCATATTATTGATGTACTCCTTGTGAGCATGCGACGGCCAATTCTGTACCCTCCTGGTACGACATAACAAACCAGGCCGCGCATGGTACGGTTTACATCAAATATTGAGTTCTCTGTGTAGAAGTCCACGTATATCAGCGAGGGCTGAATCCGAGACAGCACGACCGACTCTGCTTGCAACGTCTGCCAGTGGATCCTGGGACAGTGGAACAGGAGAGGCAAGGTACGCGAGGAGAAGGGGACAATGGATTCGAGTACGTGAGTGAGGGTTATGGTGGTTAATGGCGACTTTGAGAGAAGTGGAGATACTACTAGTAACAAGGAACATGAGCTGACTGTCATAGTCCATCTCACAAACGTTGCGAGGATCCGGATTCGTCTTCGGAGACGTGACTCGGAGAAGCTACCAAACTGCTTGTGATTACAGCTATTTCCAAATCGATAGGCCAAATTCCATTTTACAAGCTTACCGCCTTTGTTTAGTTTTGGAGCGAAACAAACAACCGCCTCCCTGCCTTCCCTGACTTTGATGTCACATATTTCTTAATTCGAATATGATGTTGTCGGGCTACGTCTAGTTCGTTTCCGGCACTGGCAAGCAATGACATAGTATGACGATGGTAATATTTCAGCTCCAGTACTGTCAAAGGTATATAGCAAGTGAATCGATATCTGGTGATGAGGCTACATAACTCGTCCGTCTCTAACTCTGAGTCTCACCTTACCTTGTCGTCATTGGAAGCATCGATGATGAACAGCGTCAATTGCTTGAACGTCGTTACCCTCACGCTGTATGACGTTTCGATCCCGAAGCTGTGCTGCGCCTTTGTTGACATTTCTGACTAATTACTCCAAAGATAAACAAGGTCGGTGAGTTGTGTAAAATCGATTTTGGCCTATCGATATGGAAATAGCTGTAAACTTCTTCGAACGTGACCTAGTGCGCAACTTGAAGCTCGACGAGATCTTGACTCTTGAGAGCCTCACGATGAAGCCAACCATGTATACTAGTATTGTGTGCAAATTTCGAAACTCATCATAGGTACGGGAAACCCCGGGCACGAACCCGCTTCACTCAAATGTCTTCCATGTATTTGTGAACCGTGCGCTTGATTTTTTCAATTACACACATTCCTTAGTGCTAGAGGCACAAATTGACGATGTCAGTTCACGGCCAAGGTGATGCAGGGTATTCTCCTACTACTCCGAATACTCGAATTCCAACAGACGGGGAGATTCAACGGTGTCGATGCGATATCACGGTATATGATTCGTTGAGCATTTTCTTATGCATGTACTGACGCTATTTGTAACCTCATTCTAATATGCTGGCCCTTGTAGTTACGCCTGCCCGATTCCCTTGCAGATCCTAACAATGAAGCACCATAGGATAGTAGCCCGTTCACATCAATACTTGTATTTTGATCCAGGCTTCATGCCTTCATACAGAACCTTGCGCAACTAATTCTGTGTATGTGGCCTCTATCACTGGGAAGGAGCATCCATGCTGCGTTTGATGAAGTTATTTTCTTCACGAGCTATGTACAATGTTTACTCATTTATTGCCAGACCGTGCCCTCCCGCTCCTACAGCTTGGAACTATTTGTACGACAGCGACGATGGTAAGTGACTGAAGATATAGTCATTGTTTAACTTATCATTGTCAGAGGCCACACTTATTGCCGACAAGTAAATCCCAAAATTCATTTTTTAGTTGCCCCCCTCGTCCTTCCGCGGGTATCATATTGGGTTTGGTAGATATTATGGCGGGCTCAAATCTGATCTTGCTGTTGTCAGTGTCGAGTATGGAAAGAGATACAGGCTGCGATTCATTGGGATGTTCTGCAAACCTTCATTCAAACTTTCTGTCGATCGACATAACGGTGAACAACTATTGGCTTCGCGCGCTTCCAAGTACTGCTGGGTCCACGTTTAACGGTGGTCTAACTCCGCCATCCTACGACAGAGAGATGCATCAGCTGCAGACCCAACTACATCCTACACGGGTAGCACCATGCCAAGCTACGCTGTGCTCATCCTCTGACAGTCACATAGACTGGCATCTCAATGCTTGGGGCCGGACTTCGTCATCATGAGGTTCACTACTCAGTGGCTTCGCAATCGTCATGGCTGAGAGTCCGTCTGAAACTCGAGCGCACTGAAGGGATTGGCGAGTGAGTATCACGTGGAATTTGGTCGTATTCGGCGCGATTGTTTGCAAGTCGCCTGGGGAAGCCTTTGCCATCATCGCAATTGAGGTCGGCTGGCTTGGACTCGTTTGCACAAGCAATGGCCCTGCTTCTTCCTGATCACCAGAAGACATTTCGGCTGAGGGAAAGCACATTACAGGGGGGCTCCATGTTGTTTAGAACAGTTGCCACCCTCTGTATAATGACACCAGAGATGGTTAACATGAGGCATTCGTACAGCCTGAGCTGTGTACCTAGAATATAGCAATGTCGAACAAGGTGTCTTGTGCATGTACAGAATTAGTATATAGAAAATCCAAACAGTTCTATCTAGCCATCAATTACTGCAACCACTTCCGCGGAGCCGACAAACACACAAAGTAATATACAGCTTCTAAGACTCCACACCCCCTAACATTCCCAGAAGTAATAGTGATTAGCGTGCGATGTCAGGTATCGATAACAAGTACATGATAGAGAGATCAAAGAAAAAGAGGGTGCGTCCTCTAACTCGACATATCAACCTAGTAATTCCATCCCTGTAGTCAATGTCAAGTCTAGCGCTCATGTATCAGACGCTCTTAGGATTGCCACCCGACTTCGCGGCCAGGCTCACAGCGGCAAGCTTCTCACTAACGTCCGGGCCGTCCGCTGCTTTCCCATTTGGACCCTTTGCAATAGAGATATCGTCCTGGGACTTGAGCGATCGCTCTTCGTCGGCGTTGTGATGGTGGACGACACGTAGGTCCTCGAGCATTTCCTTTTCGGACTCTTGCTTGAACTGATACAAATCCTCGTTGAGCTTCTGCGCCTCCGGCGACATGTGATTGACGAGCGATGTCATGCGCTTCATCGCCATCATGCCCAGCACGGCTTTTCGGACTGCAAGAAAAATTACGTTGTTTAGCGATTCCACTAGTGGAGGGGAATATGGGACGCACATGTCTTCTTCGCATCGAACGCCTTCCTGACGTGCGGCAACAAGTCTCTTGGCTCACCCGTCTCGTTCTCGACGAAGTGAGGTATCTCAGCTGTGAGCCACTCGTGCTCAAGCATCTGTGCAGCAGTCGGACGCTTTTCGGGATCGGTAGTCAGGCACGTTGAAACGAAGTTCCGGGCAGTGTCAGAGACAATGGACCAATATTCATCTGTAAACGTGTGAGGTGGCTTCAATGGCAGAATCATGAAAGTAACAAACCAGGCTCGAATTTATAATCTCCAGCAATGATGGCTTCCATCTCTTGTCGTTGGGTGTCGCGATCGAAAGGGGTGTAACCTGTACTAAGCTTTCAGCACCGTAATCACCACAGGGATGCCAAGTATGCGCACCAGCGAGCAGGAAATATGTGATTACGCCCATGGCCCAAACGTCGACAGGTTTTCCATGACCAGCTAGAAGTAATGTTAGGATAACGGTCAACGACATAGAATCACAACGTCGCACTCTTTTTGAAAATTTCGGGCGCCATGTACTACCAAAGCGTTTGAATCCTTGTGCAGGAACAGGAAAACTAAAACTCACCCCAGGCGTACCGCAAACTTCCGTCAACATGCTCAACTTGTTCTCCGCCATAACTCGACTAAGACCGAAGTCTGCGATCATGATTTCCGAAGTCTTTTCGGGCTTCGACCGGAAGAGCAAGTTCTCCGGCTTGAGATCGCGATGCACGATCCCGCAGTCATGGATGTATTTGACTGCCTGAAATATGGTGCGGACGAGCCCAGCCGCGTCACTTGTGCGTAGAATTGATGATGAGTGAAATGGGATATAGGGGATGCTTACGCCTCAGTGTATTGTCCCCTAGCACATATGCTATCAAAAAGTTCTCCACCAGTGCAGAGATCGAAACAAAGGTAGAGGTTGTGTGATGTCTAAAAATAGAAAGGAGCATTCGGTTAACGCGCTGTCCGAGAGCGTCCATTGTGCACGGACCTCGAAGTAGTCATGGAGTGTCACAATATTCGGGTGACCGCTCGAAATCCTCTTCAATACTGCGATCTCGTTGCGGACCTAGAGTAAATGTGATCAGTAATGTTGGTGTAAAGATATGTCGCAGAGGGAAAGTAGCTGCCAAGGGCCTGCGCTGGTAGATCATTGGACAGAATGTGCCCTGATCAGGAGCACGCATGATTTTCCCATGACTGACATATATGCTGTAACGTTATTCATAGCATGATATCGAACACAGGTTGAACCGCAGGATGCGCCCCAGCGCCATCGCAGCCAAACAATCCGAAGCGGGCGGTATGTGGATTATATTCACCATGTGTTCCCTCCCCTCCATGAGCTTCTTGTTGATGACTTTGCAAGCATAGTATTTGCCTGTCTTGATGTGTATGGCCTCCTTGACGATAGCATATGTACCGCTTCCAAGCGTACGACCTGTGCGATACTGTAGCAAGAATGCAAATAATTTCAGAACGAGAAAACCCAAAAGAGCAATAAGGCGATGAAGAACAAATTGACCCCTCCCCCTCTGGATGATGACCGTGACTGTGGTGAAGCACATACCTGGCAAGGAACGGTAGCAGATTGAGATGGCATGATTGCTCCTTGAGCGTACGAGTCCTGGTTGTTGTGGTCGTCCGATGTAATAAATGACGAGTAGATGAAGGATTGGGAGAAGATGAGATTTGGAGGAAACTGTAGAGCAGACCAAATCGAATCATCGTACCTCAATAACAGGCTCCGGTATGCTATCCTTTTCGGGCGGCGGCGGCGGCGTGGGCGGCTTGCTGTCTTGTTCGGGTTCCGGTTGTGGCACC
Organism: Suillus luteus UH-Slu-Lm8-n1; assembly: GCA_000827255.1. NCBI lineage: Eukaryota > Fungi > Basidiomycota > Agaricomycetes > Boletales > Suillaceae > Suillus > Suillus luteus. The sequence goes on from KN835614.1 coordinate 6,577, forward strand.
GGTTCCGGCACGGGAACAATGGTCGGTGGGGGCGAGGATGGAACCGAGTGCTTGCTCAATCCCACCGACGCTGCAAGTGTGGCAGTTGAAAATCGCTGTGAGGGCTTTTGAGGAGGACTGAGGGTTTGCGCACGCCTTGTTTTGCGCTTTTCTGCCTGATTGCTCGCAGTATTTCCCATGCTGGAGTCGCGTCAGGGCTCGTCAGAGAGTCGGTAAGTGTTGGTCACAGTGAGAGATGAAACAGTAGGCTCACTGCCTGGAATTATCAAAGGTTGCAGGGCACCAAGCATATATATATATACCGGCAAAAATGCGAGTGGGCGCTTCGTTGACCTTCTATGTCGAATTCGAAGCACAGGCTTAGGTGCCCCCAGAGCTGTGCTGCACCGCGTTCCTGCTAGACAATGCCTTTTTTTCCGTCCCTGTGACTTGTCGAACAATTTACTCGACGTCAGTCGAACCGAGTCAAGTTTAAAGGCTGGGTAAGAATCTGGTGGCAAGGCTGGCTGTGCCACTTACTGAATGGCAAGAACACGATGTTTTCATCTCGGATCCCCGCCGCTAACAAGCGAGGTTCACGAATTACTGCAGGTAAATAGCCCTAGCCAGACTCAACTGCGAAGAATCTTGCCACTCTGTCCTGCCCCGCTCATGTTGATCATCATCCTCACCGTTTGGTATGCTACTTCTACATAGCAATCCTCACATCCATGATCTAATTCAGTTACTAGGTGTGTTGATACATCCAATGCACCTGTCAGAGGAACTCACAGCTTCAGACTTGAATCACGCAGAGTCTAGCTGGGGACAATCTGATCCTGTTCACAAACGATAACACTGCCGCGGACGCTATGCCTTGTCAGGTCTTTGGTGCCAATGGCTCTGTTGTACCCTAAGGCACTAGCGATGTGGGATCATTACAAAGTTTTTGGGGCACGACTTTACTGATAGTACTGCCAGTACTTACTATCGGACCAATGCTTTGTGGGCGAACAAATTGAGCTTTACCTCTGCAAGTCCTGTACACGCAAGCCACGAGTTTTTCAAGATCAGCACGTTTCCGAGTCGACCCGGAGAATCTTCCAAACGTTCAAGTTGTACGACGTGATCCGATACTCTTGCTGGTACCCGCATTGTAACAGAGGGGGCTACAACAAAAGGGTGACAGCTAGAACATGCGTTTGGTTTACCTTGATTTATTGGCCATCGCCTAAGTGATAGTATTGTTCTTCCTGGACTACTAGTACGTTGAGTGCGTGCTTGGGGAACTTTAACCTTTAAGGTAACCTTAAATGGAATGCTTGTGACTGTCACGCAAGCCTTTGGCATGCCACTTGCTATTTGTACTGCCACGAATTTTTACTGTGTCCTTTACCGTTTAAGTTGGCCAACATAAATCATGCTCAGGCTTAGGCTTGCTGTTCAGTGCGCTGAATCTTCAAGTTGTGTTCGCGAACATGGGCTCGTTGCTCACAGAGGCGACGGTTACGGTCCCGAATTTTCTTCTTGTACGTACCCGAGTTTGTGATATAGTAGCCTCGCACAAATTAGTTTTAACGTAAACTCACGTACTGTAGCGCAGAAAACCAACGAATCGTCCCGTCTCTGCTTTTCTTGCATACTGGATGTCGACTGCGACGAAGGGCATACCAGTTTCACTAGATTTTACAGTATCTCACCCAGCTAATAGTCACCATGCTCATTCGTCTCATTCCCTCCGTGTCACATGGCACTGTTCTCTACAACGTCTCTTTCCCTGTCAACGTTCCTAATTTGCCTACTCCCCCTGGGTGGTCAAACCAGCTCCACCTTCTCACCTCTGTGTTGCGTCTCGAATCTCCGCTGAACATTCATGTGTTTGACCGTTCAGTTGGTCTCGTCGCCCGGATAATTGAAGTCATGTTTGATGTACCAAACAAGGAGGTCGTCCTGGGCTTCGTTGATGGGCGCACTGAAAGGCTTCCCATGAACTCTCAATGCATGCAGATGCTTCAGGGTGTCGTTGACGACGTTAAAACGTGCTGTGAACAGGAATCCCGACGAGACAGCTTCGAACGCTCCACTTCTGCTAGTGTCTGCAGCAGTGTAGCTAGTTCGCAGGATATCCCTAGCATATCTGCCGCTCCCCCGAAGTCTCCGAAGTTGAGTAGGCATAAGAAGCAGCGCTCCCTGCTGTTTTCTTTGATCTCGTACGTATCGTCGTGTTCGTCGTTCCTTCTCTAGACTGACTTATTGTTGGCTGCTCTTCAGTTCGTTGGTGCCACGTTCCTTATCTCCTCCTCCGGCCCCTCCTCCATCACCCACTACACCCTACCCCTCGTCTCCACCTCCCCTCCCACCAATTCCCCCTATTACACCCCGCAATACATCATTTGCTCCCGTCTCGCAATCTTTAGTCTCCCCCTATAATTCCGCTTTCCCACCATTAACAGATCCGCCAATTCTCCGCCGCCGTGCACGCGCTACGCTTATCGATGCTTGGAGACGACATGTTATACCTGCACTTTCGGCTCACAACTATTATGCAGGGTACATTGAATGGGTGCTCCGTAGGATGGCTACCAAAACTTGCTCTGAGCTGAGAGAACTGGAGAAATCCTTGCAGCCTGGGCGTGTTGCGGCTCGCAAACATGGAAGGACGCAAAGTGAGGGGAGAGTTGCTCTTGACTTTGGGGAGCGCGGCTCTGAGGAAACTCACAGACGATGGCGTGCACCTTCACCATTTCCCGCCGAAGTCGAGGGCGACAATGATGACTGCGTTGTATATCCTCGTCACGAACAAGGTTTGGTTGATTACATTCTGAAATGCTGTGATTCTGAACAGTTTGTAGCAAATGAATGGGGCGCAATTCGCCATGTCCGGAATTCAAGTGCATCCGATGAACTGGACGCGTACGCGTTTGAGTTCAGCGTGGAGAATGGCAGCCTCTTACGCGAAAGTTTCGGCTTTGGAGCTGATGATTTCGGTGATGTGTGGGGTGATGATGACCATGTCGCTTTCGATAATTTTGGCGCCCTGGGCACTGGAACGGATTTCACCTTCGGCGACGGGCAGTTCAATTTCGACGAGGATTTTGGAAGTGATTACGAGGGTGGCGATTATTACGCCGGCACGACATCTGCTGCTATGCCGTCCGACGTAATTGAGGAAGACGATTCAGATGAAAGCCAAACATCTTTACGTACCCCCGAGGACGGTGAAATACTGCCTTTGCCGCTCCCAGCTACATTGCCAGGATTGTCTCAGAATGGTGCATTTTTTCAACAGCGCGGTCATTCTGCGGCTATCTCAAAAACGACTTCTTCTCGTCCAAAAGCCCGACCTCCTCATTCAAGCCCCGCATGCCCCTCTACTGCGCCGCATGTATGTGTCAAACCTACTACCGCGGTGCCATGGAATTGCCGATCGGCGATGCATCCGCAGAAGTTACCCGCACATTTCCCTTCATCACCGTCGCGACTACCCAAGCGCATGTCCCTTCCGAACGTGGAGGAACTTCTTTCCTCTCGTGTTGCCTTACTTTCGCGAATTAGAAGTGCTTTAAGTTTTGTGCGTACTCGTGCACGTGAGGAGCATTGGGGCTTGTTATGGCCACAAAACTCTATTGGGTGTGGATTGATGGACCCTGAGTCTGAGGGGCAACTTGAAATTAGGGCACGTAGACGTGCATGGAGTGCAGGCATCAAAGTCACTGCGGCTTCCGCGCCAAGCTTATTTTTGGCCAACGTCCCGGGATCTGGCCTGGGCGCGAGGGTTTGGGATGGTTCTGTCCCATCTGCTGCGCATTTTCCTTATCGGCCTCCTGGACTCACACAACCTGTGACCAAGGTGAATGGACCGATTATCCCAACTGGCCTTCTGTTAGGCAGGCCTATCAAGCGGTCACCATTAGCCCTGTACGTGTGGAGCTCGGATGATGTGGTTAAGCAAGACACTGCTCGCCACAGCAAGTACGGAGAAATTGGCTTGAAACGTGGCGGAGAAACAGCGGCTTTGAAGCGTTCTCTGCGAGTTTCGTTCCTCGAGAGTCCCACTAAGCTACTTCCTGTTCGTGAGGAAGGAGACGGCGAGGAAGTGTGTTCCGAAAGAAGAACATCCAAGATCAACTTCCCGCAAAGCCCCACGTCGCCGACTTCACCTGCTGAAGTTACATCAGTCATCGCTCCAGATGAGAGATTTGGTGTTAGCCAGGGAGATCTCGGTGCGACTGATGATCCGTTCTTCTGTTCTCCCTTTCATGCGCGTGCGCGGACTACGAGCATGTATCCTTCCTCTCAACCCACACAGGAACTCCCTATGTTTAGGCCACGGACGCCTCCCCCATCGTATCAGGCCGCCATCGGTGACGATAATACAGATGATTATGATGATGATGAGTCTGACAGTGGCACACTCGATGCTTGTGCACTGTTATTCCAACCTCTTTCAACGTTGCGCTTGACATCTCCCCCAAAAACTACGCCTACACGACCTTCTCTAGTAACAACTCCGTCATTCACTCCTCGAGTACGTGCTATGTCCCTGCCCACATGCCCAGTTCGCCCGCGGAGTCCGTCCCCTTCATCGAGGTCAAATGATGAAGATTGTCAGGATCTATCGCAGGCTTACGCTGCGCCACCGCCAGCCACCCCCCTTATTGCAGCGCCAACCATTGCAGTGCCAGAGTCTTACCTGACTTATGCGCACCTTCATGCTCCAGTGCCTATATGCGGGAAGGCCAGCGTGACAAAAGGCATGTGTGAAAAGGCCAAGGGCATAGCAACCCAGGAGGCGGTCTTTGAGCGGAACGGGGAATCATATACTTTGGGTCTGGAAGTTGCATTGGGTAGGGCAGAGGAGGGACGGTCAGTGTGGTGAACAAGAGACGTGGTTTAATGCCGTTGCATAGAACTAAAACTCGGGAATTACTTACTGCTCTAATCCTTATTCGTGTCTATTTGGTGTCTATCATGCTTTCTTTCGCATCAGCTTTCGTGTTTTCGCCTGCATGTAAGTGCGCACCATCTTCTTCTGGTATACCTCGAGCTCATCCGTTTCTTTATACAGGATCTTAATCGATGTATCTCCGGCTTCTGCCTAATAGTCAGCGTCTTAATGCTCTCACTTAGACCTTTAGATATATTGATCGAATTAGCTGGTCGTGTGTCGTGTATTAGTCTCAGCAGGCCTTAGGCTTCTATTGTTCAATGGATCCACGCACACAGTCATAAAAATTCATTCATTTTGAGCTTGACGTCTTGCAACCTGCCTTCCTTTGTCAATGTGTATGTACACTGGCAACCTCTCTACTCACATCAGTCGCGTTTAAAAATGCCGTTCCCCTCAAGCAGAAAATGATGAGGATATGTCGCCGTCGGTGCTCGGCAGCAATTAATTCTTCATCCTGCGGCTGATCGGTGACCCACCCCCAGCTAAATAGTTCAACTATCTAAACATGTACGAAATCGTGATCCATCTTGCTCAGATTAGATGAAAATAAATTCCCCTTGTATAATGAAGCCGCAGGGTTGTTGCAGGGGTGGATGACCTAATGGGCAGAGAGCGTCGCGTTCCTCGATATGAATTTGTCTCGCTGAGACTCATCTACATAGATAGTACATACTGCGGGGGATAATCGGTGATTAAATAGCTTATACCCCTCACCATCTTCAAGTAACACCGCAGAAGAACCGCCGGGGTTGCGAGTCAACCTACCACCCATACACCCTGTTCGAAGAACATCATTAGCTGATCAACCGAGATTGAGCGAACGCTTACTCCTCATGCATCTCAATCCCTCCGACGGCCCAGCGTCTTCCAGCATCTACCTGAGAAATGACCTGCACGATATCATCACCCAAACCCGTTGGGCCGCACACGCCAATTACGACACCCGTGATGTCCATACTGGCCTTGACGTTTGAGCCATAAGATACCGCACGCGACATCACTGCGTCAAGGGCTCTGGCGATCTTTGGACGTCCTGCGGTGAGTGTGAGCCCTGGTGGAAGGAAATCCTTCCGCGGAGGATTGTCGGATGCTCGTGTGTAGTGGACAGATATTTTGAGTGGCGCATAGACACTTTGTTGGATAAGCGCTGCCAGTTGAGGGACGAGTGGAGTGAGGGAGGCTAATAGGTATGAGAAACGCTCAGTTAACAAGGCAACAGTACAAACCAGAATCACGAATAATCCAAATGACTTCTATGAATTTCAGTCGACTTGCACCTTCTGAATCTCTCTAGCAGCAAGGGTTGGAAATCAGGAAGTCAAAAATGCTCAATCTGGCTTACTTGCAAAACGTCCTGCACAGCTGAGAGGGCAAAGGAAATCCCACTTCCGCCAACAACGAACATCGCAGCGGAGTAGCTCGCAAATACGCAATGACCTGGTCCGCCTGCACAACAAATAAACGACCGTTAAAAAGGGCCTGTCTTCACTTACCGTACGGTCCTTCAATCATAACTTGCACCGTCCTCCCATACGCGCCTTCATCTGATTCGTACCCTGCGGCTTTTGCCATCTCGTACAGTCTTCCCGTCCACCCACCGGTCTTCTTGCATAATAACACCATGCCTTCAGGTGTCTTTGCGGCGGTAGCAATGGTAAATGGGTGACTCTCTGCCCAGCCAAACCATCCCATGGCGGAAGAAAGCACGCGGACCCGTACGTGTTGTCCTGCCCTCCAACCAGCATTGAGCTGGGGAATCTCGATACGTGTGAGCATGAGGTCGGGGATTGGTCGTATGTGTGCATTGAACACGCGTGTTTTCAAAAGTCGGATGAGGTAGTCGAGACTGATGATACCGGCGGAGGCAATGACGTACGGCCAGACACCAGGTTGATGGGAATGAAGCTGAATATGCCATTGTCAAAAGCTGGTAAAATAACGTAGAGACAATTTGGGCTCACCGCTGGGAGAAAGAGGATGAATAGTACGACATGCGAGCAGTAGAACAGATTATACGCGCGTTGCCTGAAGAAAGGGATCGAAAATAGATATAAAAGATCGACATCGACGAGCGCAACAAAAGCCCATATGTGTTGTGGCATAACAATGTTTTCAGAAAATGTGTGGTCTATCGTCCACAGGTAGACTAGGCCGCCAAAAAGCATCAGCGCTGAACAACTACGCCCTTTTCAAACTCACTGTAACCGAACGAATGCACGTTGGATGCGATCACGAGAAGCACCCCCGCATACCTATGAATGTAATTGAGCTGCGGAGAGTTCGTAAGAGTTAACCCGAAGGATTAGTACAATCACCAACCTTCTCATACCCGACAGCAAGAAATATACCCAGTATATTATTTTTTGTCGCCAACAGAAAGACGACAGGAATCTGTGACATCGCCACGAATCCAGTCCGCAACGGGTCCTCAAATACGTTTGACTTTAGGAATCCAGCATAAACCAGGACCGCAGAATAGATCACCAGGACCAGTGCCTGACCAAGAGAAAATCCTATGTCTAGTCTGTACCTCAGGATGTTGGCGAAGGTTGGGATACGCGAGGACCATGCACAAATATGCGGAGGAAGTGACCAGCCTTCTTGTTTTGCCGCTGGGTGTCGAATGAGATGTGCTTCGGAATGAAAGGTGTGTGATTCATCTGACGTAAGGTTATCAGCTGCAGGAGAGCTGGATGAGGGTGCTTGTATGGAGCGCATGGGGGGCTTTGGCGTTCGACGCTGGAGCGGGATCGCACGGAGGATATGACCATAACGCCATTCCGCGGCGCGGGAGAAGCGTGCAACAGCACGAGGGAGAGCGAATAGGGCAAATACGCCCGCAAGAGCGAGAAGGAAGATATTGACGTGAAATACAAGTTGGAAGGCGTCTACGGCAGGAGAGCTTGGTGATTGTGTTGCGGCTTCCATGTTTGGAATGGTTCAACCTGATAGATTAGATGGAAGGTGGGGTTAGCAAAACGAAGGTGTTAGAATGTACCGCGACGCGGGACCACGCCGCGTCGTTCGATGATGTGAGTTGGGGATGGGAGAGGTGACTCAATTGTAGTACTGGTGTTCAACTCTATATGGATTGCCAATGGATGGGCATGCTAGTCGCGCCGGCGAGGCATGGAAGTGAAATGCACCCTGATATAGTATGAAATGCAAGTAGAATTCATGAAACGTGTATGCCTCATGTCAATCAGTGAGGGAGAATTAATGCCATTACGGTAGTGCTGCGGCGGAGATGAGATAGCCTATTAGCAACCTGGCTCACAAAGTAAAGAAGGAACTTACAGCATATTACATTAACGATGCCGTTGATCAAAAGTCGACTTGTGGTACTCGACCACAACAATTACCTGAGGCAGCCTGTCTTGCCATTCCGTGAAAGCTCGTGGTACTGCATGCTTGGATCATGGATAGAAGAAGGCCCGTGTGAAATTTTACGGATCTCGAATAGGGATGTTGAAAAGACAGTTTGGCTCGTCACGGGAGAAGGTGAACTTCACTTTTTGTATTGTGTCGATTTATGTTGATCAAGAAGCCATCAGGCTTGATACTATGCGTCAATCACCGCCCCCCAGGCAGCATAACTGTTACCCTTGGTTCCTCGAATTTGCAGGACATGTTGTCTCGACTCTGCTTGAAATCGGCGGCCCTTGATCAGAAGGCCCAAATGCGAGCCCACCTGCTCGTACTAACCGGTCACACCCACGACTTTTTCAGATTCTCTGCGAAGCGATTGGCAAAGGTCTCACCTTCTCTCATGCTCAGAACTCGGATAAGTGCAAGCTTCATCAACTGCAGAGCTGAGGGATTATAGTGCCTGTTGGCAGCAGTGGTGGTCGACGATATACGCACAAGTAATCAATCCGGAACCACAGAGCTTTACCATGCGTACCACTTGTCTGTAAATTTCCCATCAACTGACGTCACTGCATGAATAGAGACACCACCATAAGCAGTCAGGTGACGCAGCTGGCGCTCGACCAACATCGTCTCGGTCGGTGTTCCGCCGTCAATTTCAAGGCTCAAAGACATTTGCTTATTCAATTTCGTGGCGTCTACTGTCCAAAAGTGAATACTGCTTATCTCAAGCTTATCTACTTTCTCCCACAGTAAGCCAGACCAGTCACCTATTTATGAATTCTAACATCGACTGTCAATATAGGCACGTCTGCCATAGTCAAGTCATGATGTACTTACTCCACTACGGGAGAGAGGTCAATGCCAAGGAAGAAGCCCACAATTTTGCCTCTCCCACCAACGCTTTCTAGGGCTGAGTATGAACCTGGATCTGGAACTGAGCTCTCACCTTATCTCTGCTTGCTCTTCTTACATATAACGTTCATTATCCCTAATCACAACTATCAGTGCATCTCACATTCACTATGGGCAAGCCAGAAAGTCCATCCTCTAGTGAGGGACAGGTCATCGCCAAGGAAGAGCCATACAATGTTACCATATCCGACCAACGCCTTTTGGACCTGGGGTATAGACCTAAATTCCGCCGCGAGATGTCTCTTTTCGGAGTGCTTGGGATATCGTTCTGTTCTATCGGCATTCTAAACGGAATGAGCAGCGCCCTTCAGACGGGGTTGTTCTCTGGAGGCCCGCTAGGTCTGTTTTGGGGATGGAACGTGAGTTTGACGCTTCGATATACATGAATATGAAAATGACTATTGTTCTATCCAGATTTGCAGTTTCTTTATGCTTCTGATCGCGTTCAGCTTTGCAGAGATTTGCAGTGCATAGTAAGCAATCCATGCCCTGTCTGAACCTACGTCTTAGGTTGTCACGTAGCCCAACAATGGGAGGACTCTATTTCTGGGTTTGCAAGATGAAACCAGACGTGCCCATCCTTGGTTGTAAGTCTTAATGTCCATATCTGAGTAATGTCTGAATGAATCTTTAGTCTTTACCGGCTGGCTATATTCCATGGCCATGGTATTCACTGGCGTTTCCGCTAATTTGAGGTAAGTTGTTTGCATCATTGAATCAGACCCTACGATTTGTTATCTAGTGCCGCTCTATACCTTTCGTCTCTGGCAGAGGTTGGACAAGGAAGAAGTCTAACGAGATTAGAAATCGCTGCGATCGCGTGGGCCGTGAACATATTCTCTGGCATTGTCAATACTATTGGAACAAAGGCGATAGGACACATGAGCACGTTATTTGTTTGGTGGACGCTTGGAGGCACAGTCGTTTTAGTCACCACGCTGCTCGTGAAGGCACCCACGATGGTAAAATTTTGTCATACTGCAAGTCCCTTTCCTTCTCGTGCAAACTGACCACGCCTGACAGAACTCCGCTGACTTCGTGTTTACCAATGTCCAAAAGTAGGTTTTTTTCCACATTTTATGAATGAAAGAGTCATTGACTGGTTGACTAGCTTCACCGGCTGGCAATCTCGAGGCTTTGTCGTGCTTCTTGGGTTTCTTCAGGTGAGGATCGGCCCCATTATGTTGTGCCACGAGTCATACGGTGTGACATTACCCTAGGCTGTATACACGCTCGAGGGGTGCGAGACAGCAGCTCAAGTAGCGGAAGAAGCTGTACGTGCAGAGATTCTGGCTCCGCTCGGCGTAGTCGGCAGCATTGCAGGTTCTTGGTTGATCGGCCTCGCGTACTTGCTTGCCCTTCTTTTCGCAGTTCAGGATATTGCTTCCGTTCAGGCCACCACGTTTGCCATCCCAATTGCTCAACTTTTCTACGATGCAGTCGGACCACGATTATCACAGATGTGTCTGATTGTGATAATGGTATCCCAAGTGATGGCTGCAATCACAACATTTACTGCAAGTTCGAGACTGTTCTATGCGCTCGCAAGAGATAATGCATTCCCGATGAAAAAACAATTTATGACCTTGAACCGATTCCAAGCGCCATATTGGGGCGTATGGACAAGCGTTTTGATAGGATGCATCATATCATGCGCTTATATCGGGTCTGCGATTGCAGTCAGTCGACCTAACTTATTGATGCATTCTTTTGTTCTGACAGTATTTATGCTTTCACAGTTCAACGCCATCTTATCCTCGGCAGCCATATCGGTGATGTTGAGCTACTTGCAACCCATCATTATTCGCGTGTTCTGGCCTGACTCGTTCGTCATTTTAACAATGATGTATTCGAACAATACTTGACTTTTTTCTTGAATTTAGCATTCAAGATTTTGGACCTTTCCACCTCGGAAAATGGTCGTGGCCAATAAATTTTGCCAGCTTTTTGGTACGCAACTTTCTCGTTTTTTATGCATTTCCGTTCATTATCCGTGCAGTTCACTATTTTCGTCTGTGTTTTATTCATCCTGCCTACGGCATATCCGGTGGACGTCTTCAACATGAACTATGCGATTGTTGCTGTAGGCGGTCTTCTAGTTGTGATCACGATCAACTGGTTTTGGTGGGGAAGACATAGCTTTAAAGGACTTGTTAAAACGGTCATGTCTTGATACTACGACGAGAGTCGACAGGCAGACAGATAGGAAAGCAAATTATTTCTTGGGCCGCTAGTTCCCTGTCATCCGCAAGTACTTGCATTTCCGAGTCGCACTACCATTCTTGCCTACCAACTCTGCATTTTCTGAGCAGTTTCTGGATACTCGTCGAGCGACATCTGGACACGATGTGAATTGGCCGCAGACTGCTCAGACCGTGCTATGGGGCTACACCTTATTGCGGTTCGTTTACTTTGATTTGATCATATTTATATGCAAGGCTACAGCCACCCAGAACTTCAAACTTTCAAAGCCGAACTCGCTCCAAAACCAAAGTCGGTTGTGCTGGCACCTCAACCTGAGGGGAACTATAGACGGGCAACGTCTCGCTAAATTCCTCCCAGCACTGATCGGATATGATGGGTGACGAGACATAAGGCTCAATATCCATTGCAGCGAGCAATTCATCCAAGCGTGGCAAAGCTGCAGACAAAGCAGCCTCAAAGTTACATATTGGTGTACGAATGTCACGTGAGATCAAGCAGCAATTTCATCAGAGATTCAACCACGAAATGATATTGGTATGTAAAAAATTATAAGAAGCATAATTGCTATAATCAGTGCAATAATGATAAGTCACATTGTGAAGTCTTACATGGTAGGATAGACAAGGTAGAACTTGACATCTGTATAAGGATGAGGTGTTGAATATATTGGATTGCCAATGTACGCCTAACCTTGCAATTGTGATTTTTAATAGATTCAATTATAATGGATGCTTGCCCTGATGGAACTCACAAACATCACAATAATGACAGGGATTGCACAGGAGTATCTGCATGGCAAGGAAGTTAAGTATTGCAATTGTGATGGTACACCCAATTTAGCGTCTTCAATTATAATGAATGCTTGCCCTGACAGAACTCACAAATGTCACCATAACGACAGGGACTGCAAAGGAGTATCTGCATGGCAAGGTGTCGCAATCATGACGCTCCAAGTATATAAAGGATTCCAGCTGTTATTAAAGGTACAAATGACATCTGAAAGACACCTATCACAAAGGTGTCCAATTGGTATCATTCTTACGAGCGTTGGCTGTAGTTATTT
>KN835615.1:7017-19517 GCA_000827255.1 Suillus luteus UH-Slu-Lm8-n1
ATACTGTGCTCACCGATGATTCAGACGGTACATCGGACACGGATGGGGGAGTATGAGGTTGGAGTCCATAGATTTCCTGTTGCACAAGCCCATGGAATTCGGTAAGTCGCAGTTTGCTAGATTTAAGATATTGTGCTCACAATAGAGTCGTCAAACCGCTGCATATTGTGTGAGGATGGGAGAGTATGAGGTTAGGTTCATCGATGACCTACTTTATGTCCAAACCGTTGTGGACTTTTGCTTTGTGGGTGTGGACGCGACTCCTTTGTCCACAAACTCGATAATCTGTGGACCACCGTTGCCTTCCCGAACGAGCCGCCGTACAATAGTTGATTCAAATGCATTTGGATGGCCTTGGTCTCTACTAGGATAAACCCCCAAGGCGAGCCCACATCCCGGGCCTGCGTTTCCCCCCGCTCATTGTCATCCCTTTGAACGTACTGCGCGGAATTTTTATGTACGTACTCAAACCATCCCATTAAAACTCAACCTAAACCTCCTCAATTCACTGTTGATCGCACTTAAACATCCAGCGGGTATGTCCTACCCAAAAATGACATCAAGGCATCACAATTCGAAATACACCGGTCATGGGGCCCTAGGCCCGATAAACCAACGTTGTCTTGATTCTTGTGGAATTTACAACTGCAAGTACTCTGTAGGCACCCTCGTAGAATAGGATAATCAAATGCACCGTATGTATTGAATAAATCCTTGAATCTCAGCAATGGAGCACTCTATTCCTCATCCCACGTTAAGTTAATGTCCGATTCATCCAGAGAAACAAAGGTTAAATTAGGATATTTTACCTTGAGGTCCTGTTTGCGTCTTGCAATGCGGTTTTCTGTTGGGAGTCCACTGCGAGGCACAACTAAAAACGAGAGAAGTTGCAAATGCTGAATGGTGGAGGGAAGGGGGAGGTTCAAAAGGGCGTCCATCATCATCTAGAACGCACAAATTAGCCCGAAAAAAGAGAAGGGATGATTTGACATGTACCTCAAGGTCCCACGCTTGCGTGATAGCACCAGGAACGGAGCCCCTTGCCACATACACGTATAACGATCGAAGTATTGGGAAGCGAGTGCAGATAACATAGAGCATGAGGGTATTGACGTGCGTAACACTCAACTCCAGCACCTGTACAGTCCTGAGGACCTCCGGATCGCATACGCTCACGAGTTCATCGCCTCCCACAAGTGCGCCGTGCAGTTCCATGGCACTCATCGAACCATTAGTGGACACTGGCAGTGTGCTCCACAATTTAAGATGTTCGAGCGCACCAGGGCGAACAAAGTGGGGTAAAAGTTGACGAGGGCCTTGGTATTTCGAGAGAGGTTTGAGTGGATTGGGATGCGTAGACAGGGAGAAATTTTCATCTTTGGGAATGTTGTATTGGATTTGAGAGGGGCGGGCAAAGTTGAGTTCGGCTAGCTCTGGGATGAGATGAAGCAAAGGACGGAAAGCGCGCACAACTTCTAAATCGCAAGGTAATGTGAGGCATCGGAGTTGTAGCAGGCCTTGTGATGCATTCCCTAAGAAACCGTTTAGGAATCGCGAGGCTACGATTGGGTGGATTATTGAGAGGGAACGTATGTGGTCGCGTGAGAAGACAGAGAATCCATGACCATTGTGAACGTTCCCAAGCATAGTGTTGTTATCGCGGATGATGGTCAAGTCAGCAACCTGCAATTTGGGAGGTGAAAGCGATTGGACATGTTCCACAGTACAATTGCCCAAGGAAAGCTTCGCAAGGCTTCGTAACGCGCACAGTTTCAATACCTGGGACTGGTTGAGGTCCACGAACATGATCGATAGCGATTGGAGATTGACGAAAAGCGGTAGAGTGTCGAGAAGTAGATCCAGAAGCACGTTATATGCAATCTCCGGGTTGAGCACGGCACCAACAATATATCGAGGGTAAAATTTGCATTCCCGAACAGCGTGAGCGATGCGTGCTGAGGAACAAAATCGTATGCGTTGTTTTGCACGCTCTACAGTGTCGAGGCGGTGAATAAAGCGCTGGTTCTCAGTGTCCAGAGAGTAGGGACAAAATGTCAGCGAGCGAAATAAGAGAGGTTGTGCAAGATAACGAAAGGAGTGGCAAGTGAGGGTAACGTCGTGAAGGGTTGGGAAAGGGAGGTATTCAAAGATTGCCAGCCAAAGTTCGGGTGCCAGGTGAACTTGGAGTATCATATTGGGGGCCCTGAAAGGTCTGTTCATCAACTGGCCCATGACTTCAAAATGCTTCAAATTGGTACGCTTCAATCAAGATTTTAATGTATTATAACAGCAGGCGATGACCTACTTTGAAGTTCGAATTGTGACCAAAGGCAAGGCGGAACAGCCTGAGAGTGACTGGCAATATTTCAAGTTGCTCATCATCGCACTGCCCAGATAAAGTATAAACTCCGCGCACTCCGCCGTGCACTGGTCGGGGCAGGTCTTGTATATAGCCTTCGGAAAGCCTCGGGGCTGGACTTTCAGAGAATTCCCTCCGACTCTTCGAACCTTCGAACCTTCAAAATGGAAACGTTGAAAGCTCTAAGCCTACCATTGGATGGCACTCAAAAATAACTCTCCGCCTCAATTTCCCAGCTGGTGCTCTGTCACCAAAGGTTTTGCGTCGATGGGATTGATGCAGGGTGGAACGCGGAGGAGATGACTTGATGATTTCAGCTCCTTTGCCACTTCCCTCGCCCTGATAATGGCCACTACGCTTGAAATTCTTGAGGATAGTACTCAAGTCTGTAACTAGCCCACCTTCCTCTATAGCTATGTCACTAGCAGATTCCGTTCATTGCACTGGTGGCAGTCGCCCATCTGTATTGTCCCTTTTACGAACCACGCAGAAACAGAAATTTACCCTATCTCCCATCCGAGATCTTGTCTCCGCTCCTGGTTTCACCTCTTCTTCAAGTTCTGTCACAGTCATCTCATTACTCAGCGCTTGCGCCGCTGCTCTCTCACCCCCAATGTTCTCCCACCTCCTGCAAACGCCCAACATCCAAGGTCACACCGCACTGTCTTGGGTGATCGTGAATGACCGGCGAGAAGCATTTTCTCCATTTGTTGTAGAATCATTCCCCGATTTTCGTCTGTTGGGTTGTTTCGACTTGCGTCTCGCATGCATGATGGCGGGACGATGTCAGTCACTGTGCCACGACTAACGACCAGGCATTGTTCAAGCAATTGAGTTTAGAAGTAAAACTGAGGGCGCATCAGTCAATCTGGTATGCACCAAGCACCAGCCTTAAAGATGCTCTTTGCCTGCCAGATGACGTTCAAGTGAGTGAAGTGGACCTAGCCACTTTGTTAACTTGCTTATATACGCATCCGGATATTTCAGAAATGCCTGCGCACGACATGTATGAGTGTCGAATTTGTTGCCCGGGGTATGTGCTATATTCCTCCACTCTATTGCCAGATATGACGACACCGATGACACCAACTCCGCAGGAGCATATAGAGGTTTTATATGGAGCAGCCCGGACGTGGTGGATCGTGGTGGATCTTTCTGGGTATAGTCTCAAGAGGCTGCCTTGATTGTTATCGGTCCTCCCATCCAGAGCGGACACAATAGAGACGACTCCCGTTTTATCAATCCCATTCGGCTGCTCAAGTCAACATTTCACATGTCCTCGCTGTTCGACATCCATCTAACGGCTTGTATACCACAAGTGCATGTGGATTACCAAGATTCGGATGGTCAGGGTGAGTTTCACGCTATTACCACTCAGTGATCATGCCCGCAGTTTTTGAGCACCTTTTTATACATTAAAGTACTTGTCCCTGTTGGACTTCGGGGCTTCACACAAGTTCGATAGACGCGCAGACTCAGACACAATGCACCTGGCATTTCAATTCATCTTGTGTTCTTGTGAGCACTATTCTACTTGAGATTCCTTCTAACTGATCCTGCATAACGTTTTGATTTGCATAGTACTTGCCCTGTAAACAATGCGCCGTAAGTCAATATGATGAGATTTGATGCGAAACAAGTCTGTCTTACTTACAATTTGGGCATGGTTCCGGAGAGACCCTGCGCACAACAAGGCTTGCGCGCCCTGTTTACACCTGGGTAGGTTCGGCCTGCATACATCGCATGGTGAGTCTGAAGCGTTCAGTGCGAAATAGAACATGGCTTACACGGACCATTGGATTCTTGGTTTCACTCTGCAAACATCGCATGGTGAGTCTGAAGCTTTCGGCGCGAAATAGATCATGGCTTACACGGTCCACTGGGTCCTTGGTTTCACTCTGCAGACATCGTATGGTGAGTCTGAAGCTTTCGGCGTGAAATAGATCATGGCTTACACGGTCCACTGGGTTTTTGGTTTCACTCTGCAGACATCGCATGGTGAGTTTGAAACATTCGGTGAAGCTAGGCTTACTCGGGCCACCCTCACGGCATTGCCGCGCTATTCAATCTGCGGACATCGTATGACGATATGATGAAATTGGGCGCGAGGAGATGCTTACTGGCACTCCAGCGCTAACAAGGGCCGCAGAATGTTGGGTTGAAAACTGCAGATGTGGAATGACCTGGGAATACCGCAACTGGTGATGTATGTCAGTTTGTCTCGCCTTCAAATTTCGGATTGAACCGATAATTTTGTCATCAAGAAAATAGGTGTGCCGGTGGATAAGGATGGTGGGGATACTTCGAGACTGGTATCGTTGATGACTTGTTGCCCTCAAAATAAAGACCAGATGATGGCGTTGGGGCTTAATACTGCGGTGAAATCTGGTTAGGAGACTTATAAGGTTGGCTCTGAAGGCAAGCTGCACATTTCCCCTGATGAAAAATATTTTGACTCGGGCCATCAATCCGGACTGCAGAAAGGAGAAGCTGACAGCGACACTCAGAATTGCTCACAGTCTCGTGGCGAACCCAGACCACTAGTAGTATAAAGCCTCGGACAAGTCAAGCGACACTAATATATATATGGGCTGTTTATAAATTTATCTACTTCTATTTCCAGATGTTCAAGTTCTTTGTAGGTCTTCTTACCCCGAATACAAAAATAAATGGTTCCGCTTGGCAAGTTGGTCTAACATCCTGGATTTTGGCATGACTGTGGCTACGGATACCTAGAAGTGCGAGGTGCGGACCCAAGGACCCGTACACAAGTCGTGTTCGCTATATATCATATATCCCATATGTTTGCTAAACCTTTCTCTGGGTAGGTCATGAGTTTCGGAATGGCCAAACATCAGAAACCCATTTGTGCATTTGCTGTCTGCCCTCACCATGAAGGGCACGGACCATTTACTCCTACTTAGTTGCTTAAAGGGGAGCTTTCTGTCGGGGCAGTGGTGGCCTCCTGGCGAGAGCTTTCGCAGGCTCGAAACCGCTGGATCTTACTAACGCACCCTATCGCTTTACTAGTCTTCTTACGCACTTCTGCAACAGCGCCCTACCCTCGGATGGTGGACTGCGCGTTGTGTATTGGTGGGGGATTAGCCTAGGGCCAAAGTCTTTGCCACAGCCTCGCTGCGCTCGGCGGGATGGCACCTACACCTTCTCACCACTGCTTCGAGTATCTGGGCGGACTGTGAATGGAGTGTGGACCTACTGGCAAGTTATGCAATCCCAGCACAACGTGGTACTAGCAATGACACTACTGATTTGATTTTGCTCCAGCCCTCACACCTGACTATAGCTCACAGCTCTTTGACTTGATAACCCAGTGGATGAGTTAGTGCCAGTCTTGAGAATATTGCAATTCACTCGAATATCAACGTGTTTAAAAATATTCGTCTCAATGATTGAATATTGCAGTTATAGATCTCAAGAGATGTTCACAGACAGACTCGGGTGAGATAATTGTCGAGAGGAAGATGGCGACGAAAACGCTGCGAAGGACAATCGTTCGGGCGCATCAGTTATCATGATCCCAGCCAATTAATAACGATAATAAATAATGCACGCACGGGCATGCTGATGTGTCTTTGTATGTGAGTAACTGGGTTCTCGAAGCCAGGTTTTCAGTTTCGAGCAATGCAAAGCACAATATTTCGTTGTGAAGGCAGTTATGACGCGGCGGCGTACATAGCACTTATATTCATTGGACAGCCCCTGATAGGATAGAAATTGAAGTACAACTGACTTTTAACTAAGAGACTGGAACCCATTAGAATCACAATTTGCGGAGCAACGACCATTGGTGGTTGATAGGTTCTTGAACATTGTGCGAAGCGTGACATTCTTTGAAAAAAAAAATATCACCGTGTCGGGTGGCGTTAGCATTAGCACCATGGATGACAGTCAACTGTACAGTGATCTCCACGTCATGAGGAGTGTCTGAGGTCTGACAAACCACAAGTCCGTTCCTACTGTCACTTGAAAGAACATTATTCAGCTTGAGTCATGAATTAAGAATAAAATTACTTACTGTGAAATGGGACAGCGAGCCTTGGGTCAAATGAATCGAGGGCTTGCACCCGCGGTGTCCGCGTCTTGAACGCTGTCAAAGAGCTAGTTGAGGAAGCTTGGACTTGGACTAATGTATCATACCTCCCCGATCCCAACGTTTCCTCGCTAACTACATCGAGCACCACCCTACCCGGCATACACATGATAAGAATGAGATGGACGCCGTCCTTGTGAGGCTCCTAGCGCTGCGAGTCATGTGTTTTCGATGGTGTGAATAACACGAGTATCAATATTACAGATTGAGTCTTCAGATCGACATTTGTGATCGGATTGCGATAGTCAAGAAAGATCATCATAATGCAGTAACAACGGGACAAGAATATAGACTAACGAGTACTAAGTCGTGTGTCGAAGGCAGTGGATTAATACGATGCTGAGAGAACGACTTTTGTTTTTCAAACTTCGGACTGATCTGGGTTCTGTGCCTGCCACTCGTCATAAGCTGAGTCGCGGAAGTATTAGGCATGAAACAGAAACCACGATGGGTCGCACGAGCAACATGGGATACCAGGTTGGTCGCTGTACTTATTAGTCTGGAGAGTTGTGGAGAACTGTGACGTGGTTGGCAGGTGTGGGTGCATGATTCGGGGACCATAGAATGTTCGCTGAAACCAGCCATATGACATACCAGGTCTCTGCGAACATTCCGAGTCTGTGTCAATGAGCAGCGTTGTTCGACTTTTTCTTCATAAGTGATGTGTTAAGAGTCAAGACCATGTCTTGGGCTATTATGCGATTAGGCTAGAGACGTACCAACATTCTCACGGGCCAAAAGGGAGTTACTAGGGACTCCAATATTCATGCATGCATGCCACGTAGCCTTGCATGCGTCCAAGTTGTTCCAGTACTCGTCTGGCCGATTAATCACGACTGGTTTAATGACCGATTCCATCCGAGCTACGGAATGAGAGTGTTGCATGCTGATGTTACAGGACAGAACGACGCATGGTCATCGCAGTCAGTAGCATTGGACTCTGTTCAGACCCGAAATAGAAGATTCCGGGTGTTGTCGGTTTAGTTGCACGTTCGTTGTTATTACGCCGTGTGGAAAATGGATGGAATCGATGGAGCATGATGACGATTTGGGATGTTATTTATCTATAGAGACTGCTGCGGTCAGCGAGCTCTCTGATCAGTTACTTACGACCATCATGAGCTCACTGCGGAATCACCGTGTTATCATCGCTTCACTATTCTTGCCAACGACTGCAGTTCTAGGTGAAAGCAGTCCTCCTACACCAGACATTTATGCACGCGAGGTAGGTACAACAGCCGCTACACAGGACTTGGGTGGTCGCCCTCCAGCATTCAGACATGCTTCATCACGATCTATCGGTAGCACCCCAGCTCCTCTCAAGAGCATAGTCGACGATTTGAAAGTGAGCTCTTTGATATGATTTCTGTGCAATGAATTAACCCCTGCAAGTCTCGCGCAATCACCCCAATCACGACTCCTCCCTCTGAATTAAATCCATTTTCAAAATTCGCTTCACTAGCTTCATCCCCTACAGGCAAGGGTTCGATCTCACCCTCCTCGATCCAAAACATAGACGCATCCCTCGCAAAGTTTCAACCAGACCCTATCCATACTAGCCGTCTACAACGCAGATCATCATCAAAACCACCCAGGTATCCTTCCCTCACCCGCTCCTACACCAACCCTCCATCCGAACCCTACTATTTTGCACCCAACACCCACTGCAACGGCGGTCTCAAGAACGCAGTCGACAGCGTCAAAGACCGCATGACTAGCAAACTCTGGGTCGGGACTCTCGGCAGCAGCACGGATGCCTATAGCACAGAACTCAAAGCGAGCGTCGATCGAAGGATGAAGGAGATGCATTCTAGTCTGCCGGTTTGGATTCCTGATGCGGAGTTTGAGAGCTGTTATGATGAGTTTTGTCATCAGGTGCTTTTTCTTTCTGGCCCCTCGTGATTCCTCATTGATGCTTCATATATAGGTCCTTTGGCCGTGTCTTCATTATGCAGTCCCCGACGCACCCAAAACCAAACTCTTCTTCGAGAGCGCAGCGTTTAAGCAGTATGTTGCTGTTAATAAACGGTTTGCAGAAGCTATCGAGAGCGTGTGGACAGAGGGCGATGTTGGTGCGTCATTTGTGGCGGAAAGCTTTGGTTCTGTCTGACGTTGGACTCGACGCTCTCAGTCTGGATTAACGACTACCACCTGATGCTCCTCCCCCTACTCCTCCGCCAAAGCACACGCATACCTGCTCTCGCTTGCGCTCCGATCGGGTTCTTCATGCATGTTGCTTTTCCGAGCAGTGAGATATTTAGGTGGGTCGCGATTCCTATTCGTGTTTGCGTCGGTGTTTCAGACGTGAATTGGATACTAAACCTCCTACGCTGCACCCCTCCCCTTCCTGTATCACACTACCTTTTAAACTACTAGTGACACTAATCCCAACCCCGCAGATGCCTAAGCGTACGCGAACACCTCCTCCGCGGTATGCTCGGTGCGGATCTTGTAGGATTTCAGACTGCGAGTTATGCAAGGCATTTTAGGTGTGTTTTGGTTTTGTTTCTACCAGGGTTGCTAGGGATTTGGAACTGGTTTGTGCTGGGATGTGGTTGGTTGTGTTTTTTAGTCTCATCTGCGCACCACTTCCTGGTCTCGTCTGTGCGCTCCCTTGTTCATCAACTCTCATTCCCGTCACCCTTCTCATCTCACATTCATTCTACTAACGCACGCATACGTCCACACAGACAAACCGTTTCTCGTATTCTTGCAGTTGAAGCATTGCCCAAGGGGATTCAGGTAGGTTTTAATGTCCTTTTGTGCAGGGTGTTTTGATTGGTGTTTGTCGGTGATGATTGTGTTTTCTTTTGCCCCTTCCCTCAGGCTCCTCTGTTCTCTTCTTTATTTTCCTCTCTTCCACCCCACCCCTGCTAAAACTCACCCCTACCCAGGTCGAATACGGCATCCCAGGTGGTGCCCGTGAAGGTCGCGGCCGCTTCGTAGACGTTGGCGTCTTCCCTATGGGCATAGACGTAGGCGCCCTACGCGTGCGGCGCCGCGAGCCCGACGTCTCTTATTGGGTTCAACTCCTCAGGCAACGCTATGCGGGCATGATGATAGTCGTAGGAAGGGACAAGTTGGATGAGATCCAAGGCGTGAAGCATAAACTCGAGGCGTTTGAGTTGTTCTTGAAGAAGTGGCCTGAGTATCAGGGGAAGGTGTGTTTTTCTTTTTATTTCACTTTTTGTCTTCCTTTCTCTCCTTCCGATCCGAAACACAACTCACACAACCATCAGGTCCTCCTCCTCCAAGTAGCCCTCCAAACAACTGAATCCAACGAGTTGGCAGCAGGCGGCGTCTCAGATGTCGTAGCACGCATCAACAGCGCATTCAGCACGCTTACCTATCAGCCAGTCGTGTTCCTCCACACGCAAGAAGTCACGTTTAGTCAGTATTTGGCGCTTTTGACTGTTGCGGACGCGTTTTTGGTGACAAGTTTGAGGGAGGGGATGGCCCTGAGGTGAGCGTTCGGTTCATCGCAGGGCGTATGCAATTAGTTGTATTCTTGTGTTTTGGTTGTGAGTGCTGATGATTATGACAGGACGCACGAGTTTGTTGAATGTCAAGATGGGAGACATAGGCCTTTGATTTTGAGTGAAGTTTGTCCCTCTTTTCTCTCCCCTCACACCTCCGCCTGCTGACCCAGTTTCGAAGTTCACCGGATCGTATAGTTATAGTGGATTTAGGTCATGTATCGCTGTGAACCCATATGATACGTATGGGACTGCCAAAGCTATTCATCAGGTGCGTTTTTGTGTTTATTGGTTGGATTGGGGATGGTAACTGATGTGGGATGGGAAAGGCTTTGACTATGAGTGATGATGAGGCGTTGTCAAGGTGGGAGGTGAGGAAACTTTTTTACTTGATTGATGGACGTCCACTGATGTGCTTTTAATACGCTCGCTGATCATTAAACACGCGCTCATCTCTCAACACACGTCTATCATCCCTTTCACACGCCAATATGAAACACGCGCCCATCCTACCCCAAACAGGACCTCCACAACCACGTCGTAACACAAACAGCACAAACCTTCGTAACCTCCTTCCTCACGCGCTGCCTTCGCGCCAACACCGAACACACCAGCCAGACAGACCTCAACTCTGTCCCTGCGCTCAACACCACGCTCCTCATCCCACGCTACAAACACTCCCCTCGCCGTATCCTCCTGCTCGATTTTGAAGGCACGCTCTGGCGCCCCGACATGTCGCGCGCTGGACTCCTTGCACCTTTCGTGCCCCCTGAAGGCGCAGTAGAGCTCCTGAAAAAGTTCTCTGCGAATAAACGGAATGAGGTATGGTTGCTCAGTGGATTGCCTGTTAAGAGCCTCGAGCAAGTCGCTGCAAAAGCGCCTGGGGTGGGCATAGTCGCAGAAAACGGCTGTTTTGCGAAGATTCCTGCGCAGAATGGAAAAGGAGGGGTGTGGATAAGTATGGTTGCCAATTTGAATTTGACGTGGAAGGGTCTTTGTGTGGAGATTTTGAATTATGTGCGTGTTTTTTGGCGATTGATGTGATATTTTATTTTAATATGGGCGTAGTTCACGGAACGAACGCCTGGTTCGTTCGTAGAAGAGCGCGAGGCGTCTGTGGTGTGGCGTTTCTGGACTGGTCCGACGGATGATTGCTCAGATCGTCAGTGGGCGAGGCGTCAGGCTGCTGAAGCGCAGAATCATATATTCGATAGGTGCGTTTCCCAATCCCACGTTATCCTCATTCTCTTGTTCACTAATATACTCCTACTCCAGCCTCGGCGAACGTTACGGCCTCCGCATCATCCCAGGCTCCACCTCCTTCCTAGTTCTCCCAAATAACATCTCCCGCTCCACAGCTGTTGGCGCGATCCTACACCCAGGAGGTCCCGCCCACTCCCCGCGTTCCTCTTCAATGCCTGACCTAGACGTGCCCGTGAACGGAGGGGGAGGTGAGGCAGGGTTCGTGTTTGCTGTAGGCAGTGACGAGAAGCTGCTGAGGAGGTTGAATGAGTTGGACAATGCGGAGACAGTGTCTACGAGTGGGAAGGGGACTGATGCGAAGTGGAAATTGGATGCTGGGGATGTAGGGGATGTGATGTGGTTATTTGCTAATTGCGCGTAGGAGGCGGCTTGGGGTGATGTATCTTAGGTAGGATTGGGCTGGGTTTGGGATTGAATATGTATGATGTATATTGTGCTATTAGATGATCGTGCATGTCGATGATTTGTAGATTTCGGTGTCGTTGTGTCTATCTATAGCTAGCTGTTGTCCCTGCTCTCTGATGAGTACGTTCTAATATTTTGTATTTAAGATCTACATATCGTATCCCTTTGTATGCTACTTAAGCCTACCAGCAGTACAACCTCATCCTACCCACGGGGCAGCTTAACATAAGGAAAAGCTCAGGTTTATTACGTTTTATCGCAATGTTTACATTATATCTACATATTTCTACATATTGTAAGGACGGGACGTTTGATCCCGCGGAACCAATTCGTGTCGTCGCCACCTGCACGCTCCACCTGAGCCCCTTTTCCTGCTCCACCCGCACGGTGCTCCTTTCTGTTCTTCAATTTTCTCTTGACACTCATAGATCAGTGACTCCACCTGTCATAGAGTCCTTTCTGTGCTCAAAATTTCGTTTGCTTCCGACTGTTCTTCTCTGTTTCACAATCATTCAGTCGTTGCAACCTCGAGAGCATAATGGCGTCGTCGTGCACCCTTCATGGCATTGTTAGAATTCAGAATGCAACTTCTTATGTTCTGGACGTGTCCGTCCGCAGGCGAGTGGTGAGCTTTTAGGCAATAAACAGAAAATATATCGGGCAGGCATGATTTACTAAACAACTAAGATCTAGGTAGGAAGTGAAGGAAAAGAATGAAAGCAATCAGAGTCACATAAAATGCAATAATGCGGCGAACGTGCCTCAAACTAGACACCTATGTGGACAAACACAATCTGCTGTTCCAATGGAACATTATTGCGCCGCAATTTCTTTACAGCCTTGTGCAACGCCATCGCAGCGCGCGTGCAGTCCAATCTCCCAGAGC
>KN835616.1:0-18887 GCA_000827255.1 Suillus luteus UH-Slu-Lm8-n1
TACTGTGTCGATATTGCGATTTGAACTGTAACTCTTTATGGTATATTTTCCAGGACATATCGTTATTGAGATCCAGGCCATACTATGTCAATATTGCAAGGAAATTGTAACCCTTGACAATCTATCTCCATAGACGCGTCACAACTATGAGCTATTACAATGATGCTGTAGCTGACTGCATCCAATTGCAAACCGCCAACAGGAAGCCAAACACATACAAGGATGGACCATAGTTCTGGAGAGATGCGGGACCTTCTCTGAGTGTTTATCTACCAAATACCACAGTTGCGAGACATACAAGTCTTCATCGGAATTGGAGTTTTCTTGGAAATTATTGTATTGCTTTGTCCTTGTGTATAACCTGTATCTATTTGATTTTATTTTGTAAGAATTATCTATTTAAAACAGCTCCAGCCCGATTCCGTGATGATAGACAACAAAAATCATGGTATACCGTATGGTTGTCCCCGAAGCTGCTGCGGTGTGGGTATCTTTAGATCCAGTTTAAACAAAGGGCTCCGTTAACAATATCTGTTTTCTGTAGTACGTCTGACACCAACGAGAAGAGCACGAACAGTCCACGGTCTAAGCGCAAATGACAACCACGGATCACCCTTGGTGGTCAAGGCATAGGAGCCTCTTGTCATCCGATGTATCGAGGGTGCGACATGCAGATGGTGCCATGTGCAAGATTGATCATGTGCGATGCAGTAAGAGACGAACAAAGCTACACGCCTGACAGACCAGTTTATGAGTAACGTTGAGCAACCTATATATGAGCACTTACAACACCACGAGAACCAAAAACGCCTCCCTCGTGGAGGTCGAGGCTGATTTACTCTGCTGGAAACGCTTCCGGGTGACCCAAAAGTCCCAATTTCTGCGATGATGTTGTTGCGTTTAGGCTTCTGTCTCATTGTAGCAATCCTCTGAAAGGATATGAGTGTCCGGGATCTGCGGCATACGCTACGTGTAAACTTGCACTTACATCTCGTTCCGTGTCATGAACTTTGCGGCCTGTACGACGAAATAGCATTTCGAGGATGATGATCGCCGCGAGATCAGGCAGAAAACGTCAAAAAGGATCCAAGGCAGAGATTCACGTATTTGAGGAAAGTCGCAACTGCATGCTGTAGATCTATATGATTTGCTTTCGCGTGTTTGGCAGCATTCTTTTAGGGCTACGCGGCTTAGTCTGGGGCTATGCTTTGACGTTATAGCGGACGATATAAGGTACTGCAAAGGATAGCCTCACCAGGAATGGCATGAATGCAGTGGACTGACTGTGGACTCCAGTATACAGCATCCCAGGAAATCTCACGAGTCCCTACTTCGCTACTTCCTCCATAACTACCCTCAGTTGACAACAATGGGACCACCAGATTTCAGCGCAATGGCGGTCAGTGATTTTTAGGAGACTGCGGTTGTGAGGACTTACATGGAAGACTGGCAGAGGAATAGAGCATCCAAGAAATCTAACAAGATCGTGGCGGAGACTGTTCCAACAGACGGCAAGAAAGACAGGAAAGCTCCAAAGTCTGCACACTGGCCATTCGGGAAACATCGCGACAGTTCGAAATCTACTGCTCAAAAGGTGCGTTGGGTACCACTATTTATGAGATCAAAAACCTTACCCGGATGAAGTGACGAATGTGATTTGCTTCTTGGGATGCAGCGGTGCAGTACCGTACTTGTATCAGAGTGGCAAAAGGACACTCGTGGCCCGAAGAGTCGACCGAAACACGAACGCTGCCACAAACTTGAATGTGTGCCAGTGCGGGTACCGCGGCCCACGTTGTAGTATCATAGAGCCTGACTGGTAACGGTACAAGATAGTAATACAATGATTACATTACATCATGATAATACTAGCAAACATTTCTGACTCTTGCCACCAACGGGCCAGGTGAAATTGACGCGGTCCTGCCGCGCCTGTGACGCGCCGTTATTGACGCGGCACTGTCACAATTCCCAAGGTGCAGACGACCATCTTTGATGCTCACAATGCATTCCTAACATGTTCCACCCTCCTTTATGATCAATGTAAGAATGTCTGAATATCTGTGTGGGGACCTGGAGCACTTGAAATATTGTCTTTCGCGCTCATACTACTCGGGCATGTAGTTTCAAAGTTCACCTTGTATTTCTAACCATTGATACCAAGCCTTATTCAAACTCCCAACACTCGGCATGTTCTCTCAGCATCATCTTTGCAGCTTCAATACTAATGTCAATCTCTATAGTTACCTATGCTGCTGCTTCCATCCGCGTCAAACAAATCGTGCCGCGTCACGGCCGCGTCAAAACTCATTCATGCCGCGTCACTGCCGCGTCAATCAGATTGTGCTGTGTCACACTTACGCCTCGTCAGTGCCGCGTCAAACCTGCGCATCAGCACTTCAGCAGTTAGTTTGACTTAGGTGTGTTTCAAACTTGTCGTAATGGTTGATTTTCTAACTGTTCCTCCTTCCGTCCCAACAAAATTAGACGTTGTACATTGTTTTTGTCCATAGGCCATAATAAATTCATTTATCGAGTATTATAGTATGGACATCCTCCTTCGAGAAATCATTTGTCCAGCCTCGACTCCTTTTGTTTTGGCTCCCATTCCTAATGAATGGGTGCTAGGAAAAGATTACAGCGAGAGTGAACCTAAAGTGAGGATGATATTACCTGCTCTGTTTAGTTGGTCTTTGACAGTGTGGCGACTCATTTAGTAATGATTCTCATACCACATCGTCAGAGGAGGTATGCGAAGTCGCTCTTCCTTCACTGTTGGCTGAAGAAGAAACTTTGCCGCTGAAACGTTGTCCTTGTGACTGCCGACTGAAGACAATGCACCTGTTCAATGTCGACGAGGGTCCAGAGCGGTAAATGAAAATAGTCATTGGCTGGTTACCTAGTAGGTGTGCCCACGATGAATGAGGTGACGTAGGGGTGCCCGTACATCTTAAATCATCTGGGAGTCGAATGTAGACCCGACACAGTCCCAACACGCTTGTCAGTGGCTGCGTCAATGTTCGTCAGTGCCGCGTCACATGCGCGTCACACCGCGTCACAACCGCGGCAGGCGCGGCAGGACCGCGTCAAAATAGCTACGCCCGCCACCAACTTCTTGTTTGCTTGACACCTGAATATGGTTAATTGTCGTTCAACTTTGAAATTTAAGCCCTCCGACTCGGCCCCACTGGTGAGCTTGTCACTTTGATCATTAATTTAAAGCTTGAAGCATTGAAGCATCAATGAGATCGCACCTAGTACTGGTAGAGGTTGGTGTCACCGTAACCTCCTGGACTCTTCGAAGGGTTGCTCAATTCAGTTTCATGCTGTCATCATGCGGACCTTACTCGGTTCCTTCGAACAAACTCAAACCTTGAGTAAACAAAGTCCAGACAGGGCCTACGGCATTCTCAACGAAAAGACAGCCAGACAGTAACTTCAGTAATATCATCGAACAAGATCCACGAAGGTATGGTTTACCTGCCCCGTCGGGCCTTCCTTAGGTTCGCTACACTGTGGAAATATCTCAAGACACTCTCGAATGGAATATCTTCTATGTTCCTGACCTTGTTGCGGCGCCTATTTGGTAGTCTGTTAAACGTCCAACATCCCTGGTTTTACCGGAACTCCATACATTCATTTATAAGTCTTCAGCGACCAGCTGACGGCCCGGCGGGAGTCACTGCGATTAGTCCCCGACGTGTTCAAACAACGCTTATCAACGTATCCAGTAGGTTGTTTGTCGACAGTCGACCAGATTATCTTTGCATGACTCACAAATTTTTACTCCAGGTAATGTTGCATGCAGTTCGGCACCCATTACTATGCCTTCTCCTGCACTGCCAGGAGCGATTGTTCTGCAGTCGCAGCCGCATCAACACAGTGCGCCTCCAGTTCGCCCCCGCCGTAAAGTCCCATTTGTGGCTTCAACTGTTCAGAGATATGGAAAGGACATGCAAATGTAAGTCATTCTTTCTGCTTCTAATCCAGCAGCAGCTTGTTCAAGAATATGCATCGCATAGCAAGTCTTCTAGCGGAATAGAAAGTATCGCGCCTGTCGTTAGACAGTACCCCAAGTAAGTAGTCGGTATCATGATAAACGATGCTCAGCTAATGCTATGCAATCGAGACGTCAATTGGATATGAGTACTGGCTGGGAAGCGCATGTCCATCCCGAGGGTACCCTGTATTTCTATCATCCAATGAAGGTCAGCTTTTCTTCCTGTCGTGTTTCACAACACTCGACTCGACCAATTTCATTAGAGAGTCTTCACCGATACCAACGTCCAAGTGCCGGCATTCCTCAACGAAATAAACCACTGTGCAGATAATCTACTCGATCTTGCCAGGAGCAGTGGTGTAGACCTGACGAGTGCTATCGAGCTGACACTGCAGCTCGGCATGGATCCAGATACCGAAGAACGAGTTTGCAGTTATTATTTCGCTGACCGTGACGAGCGCACCCTCTTCTGGCTTCACGAATTGGGCACCGAAGATCTTTTTGAGGGGGTCAGAGGGGTCAAGGATCATAGTCATATCCGTGAGTATCGGCCCAATATCAGGATGGCACAGAACTGACCCCCTACTAAAGGTTATGTCATTCAATTCCAGTACTGGTAATCGTTGTTACTGTGTGAGTTGTCTTTCATGTAATGATCTCGAGACAGTACTGACTGAATGTTCATACTGTATTAGCATTGTGGTTCGAGCTAGCAATTCTATTGAAACAGGGTGCACTGTGAGCTCTACCCTAACAACAGAGAGGTAGAATCACAAAACGGACTCCTCATGGAACTCAGGGAAATTATTGTGCATGCTAGTGCAGGTCAAATAACTCTGATTCGCACTTATTTGAATGTCCTCATGTTTCTTCCTAGATGTCATCACATCTGAGAAGTCTTTGTCGCCCTTCGGAGGAGAAGAGCTGTCGAAAATATTGGACTTAATCAGTCATCTCCAAGGTGCGCAGAGGCACATAAATATAGTCAATCTCATTCAAGTTAAACGCATAACAGAAACCACTTTAAAAGAATGTAGTCCCCACTCCATATGCGTCATTGGTATGTCTTTGACTCTTTGAAATTACATATTTTGACTCACGTATTCTGCTTTAATCTTAGCACGTTTTATGCAGTACTTCGGTATGGTTGGTCGTTGCTTCAGTATTTTTGCATCCTCACCATTGATGAATAGCCCGAGCAAAATTTTTCAACTTCTGCGGTCAATCTTGTGCGCGTTTAGAAGCTGACCAGTCAATATATCTCACAGATGATGAGCACATGGTGAAGTCTGTAATATCCTGGATAGTGGAGCTTCTGTGTTTCGGCGCTCCCCGTGCCCAGATGAAGGAGCTACAAAGAGTCTGGGTGGATAAAAGTACAAGTTCACCCCGATGGAAAGACTTCAACGACAAACTCAGTAGGGAATGGATTTCTATCACAATCTATGTGCGATGTCATCTATCCTACTCACTGCTGTTCTAACCGACCTATTTACAGTCAACGGTGATGCTAACTGTGGACCTCAGCTTTCTCACGGTGCCCAGCGTGAACGCCCAAACGTCGCAATCTGTTGCCATTATCGCGGCTTATGTGTCAACGTTCAGCGTAGTTGGATCTTTAGTTGTGTCAATTTTACTCGCCGGGCAAAACCGCAAATATGGCAGCGTATCTGCCAATAACGCTGTATGAGATGCTTCTACCATATCTATGCTTGTACTAACAACCTTTACGCAGGTCGTATTTCTCACCAGAATGACAAATTCGATATTTGGTGACAGAGCACTCGCGATTCTACACAGTCTTCCGTATGCGCTGCTTATGTGGGGGTGAGTACCCTTCGCTCAACTATGCCCTCCGATACCCAGAATAAACCTCGAATCAGGATGGTATACTTCGTCGTCGCATTTTCCTTCCTGGTGTTTAAATCCACCTCCATCATACTTCTAGGAATGACTGGATGTGGTATGTTGATCGTCATCCTGCTCACATTGTGGCCGATTTGGGCTGCGAAAAACGATCGTGTTTTCAGTTGGCTTCGTGGACGACTGACTGGATCTGAATAGTTGGGTGCAGCATGTTTGACGACTTGTAGATTACACGTGTATGTTCGCTGTATACTGACTGAGCAAAATTTCAAGGTACATTGAAAGGTCTAAATTTTGACCCAGTATTCTCACCGCCAGGGCCCACCTTTGAAACACTGACTGTTAGCCTCGGCCTCTAGTACTGCGATTTGACGCTGTGGCATTGCCTCGACTCAATGCTCATTGCTCATAGCCTCTAACTTCAAGTTCTGCAATTGCGAGGGTGGGTGATTCAGCCGCATGCTACTATCCAGTGTCCGCTGCCAGCGACCTGGCAATTCATATCTCCTCCCTTGAAGATCCTTGAAGTCGAGCAATTCCAAGCCAGTTATGGTAGTCATTAATGTGCCTGGACCTACTAATACAGCGCAGATCTGATGTCCAGATGTAATTGCTGGATTCACACTTGTTATTATTATGTTCTGTCCCCTGTCGGGCGCCGCTCATGTTCGTTGAGGCCTCGGATAAGACTTCGAGCCTGACATTTGTCAAATTCGACACTGGGGATAGGCTTGACATCTCAGCCTTTTAGCGCGGAGCCATCATACTGTCAATGTCAATGTCAAGATGATTAATGACCCTCGAGTCGACGGTATTGCTGACGCTGACACGCCCGGACGTCGTGGTCGCGTTTCAGGTGGCGCGGATTCGGGCAAACATCCATAACTTGACTTCTGATAGTGACTGTCATTGAGGATAGCAGGCCTTCCCGCCGCATGCTTGCCTTCAATGTCCATAGCACTCAGGGACCAGAAGAACCTAGCTGTATCAGTTCCTGGAACATAAAAAGAATTCATACCGCCTTTCACAGCCTAGTCAGAGATGAACGGAACCAACGATCATATCAATATCTAATTTTTATTATGATCAACCCGGAACCGAGCTGGTACCGCGGTAAACATGGAAAATAACCGTATCATACGCCACTCTACCGCTGAACCCCACCCCGTCAGATATGAAATCTTATACACAGACGCGTTACCATTTCATCAAGACTGGATGCGTAGTTGAAAACGAAATTGAAGAAATGAAAGAGTAATCGTTGAAGACTAATAGCTCAGTACTTAGACGTTGGAAGGAGCTGCAATGAGAGGGGGGAGGCGAATGAACGAGAAGGTGGTCTGCTGGGTCCAGAAGAGCGAGAGAGCGCCGTAGTATGCACCGAAGGAGGCGATGATACCAAGGGCACCACCTGCAGTTGCCAAGTGCGGGTTGCCTGTATATCGGACGTCAGACGGAACATAATACTAGAAGGGTGAAACCGCACCAGTGAAAGCATTTGCGGAAAGACAGGTGAGTGCGCACACGGTAAATCCAAGCGTTGCGACGATGGGGGTGGTTGTGCGGAGTGCGCCAAGTCTGTTGATCTATCAGAGATGTGTCCGCATAGCATAATTCCTCAGACTCACAAGAAGACGAATGTGATCAAGTCCCAGATGGCGAGGTAGATCCCGATGGCGTAATAGTACTGCTGGCCGGTGTATGCAGCACTGAAAGGTGTGTGAGAAAGGACATGTATCAAGGCTTGCAGACAACATACGCAAGGCCGATTTGAGGCAGGAAGAGAGCACCATAAGACAAGTTGAAACCTCCGTAGGTAGTGAAGACTGTTGCACTGAATGTATTACTATGGAAAAATATCAGCAGTAGCTCTCCATATAGAGGTCAGAACCATACCCAAGGAACATCTCCCACATGCCCACAAGAGTTTGCGAGATACCGCCATAGCTGGAAATGACCAGGTTACAACCATAATTATTTGTGAATAACAAAAACTTACAAGGTGGCGAAAACCAAGACCAAGTTGGATGCACCAACTTGCTTGGCGTCGAGGGTCAATATTGACGAGCACAGGAAGACGGTACCATAGGCCAGCATGCCTAAAGGTGCCTGAAAGCCAATTTAATGCTGTCGACATACTATCACTGGAACATGGAGGACGTACAGGGTTACCGTATGTCCTCTGAAAGGGCTGCATCTGTGGTGCAGGAGCTGGCGTTGCGTCCATGTTGACGGTCTGGACATAGTAGTTGTCCTTTGAGCCCTCCTTTTCGGTAACAGAGTTTGAAGACATGACTGGATGATCGGTGCCGACTTGTAGTGCTATGATCCTTCAGAGAACGGGGACAAGATCATGTGTACACATCTGCTTCAGTCCTTTATACTAGGGCTGGTGCATATGGAGCGCGGTGCTTATTGCACGCATGCACTCTGCTGCAGTGAATAGTTTGATGAAGTTCTAATCTGGGTGAGGGAGTTAACTCCGTTACTATAGAATTCAAAAACGGGTGACCGTAGCTTCCAGGAACTGAGCCAAGAGAGATTTACATACTGTTCACTTCTCACTTACAATCCAACTACTCCCGATTATCTTGCATAGAGCTCCGAGGAAGAGAGTACACAGGCCTAGGAAAAACCAGGCGGAATATGATTTTAGTTATCTTTTTTTATTTGACCACGCGCTCTGTTCCTTGGTGTGCAGCCTTTGCAGGTCATGGCATCTCCGAGCGAGTCCGTCTGAATCGGATGGTGCAGGCTAAGGGTGACAATATCTGTCAGTCACGGCTCGGTAAACTACATGAGACGAACAGCCTGTTTCGGGACTGCAGAGCTCTACGAGGGACATATCATGATCGCGGGTACATACGGCGTTTCTGCATTTGTTGAGATGGTGTCTTGGTGTTGGTAAAAAGTCAAAGAAGCAGTCGGTATTTGCCGCATCGATCTGTGCTCGAATGGGTCTGAAGTATCCCCACGACCTTTGTGTCATCCCAGGCGATAACGACTCGGACTCGGTTACCTGGAATATTTTAACTTTTGAGGTTGCGTCTAGAACTGTGCGCAGTCTCATCATCCTTCATGACAAAGATTTGGAGGCTGTCGTCCCCTTGGCCATGAAGTTATACCGCTTTGTCGTTCGTTTCGTGCAAGCTTGGAAGTTCGCTCTGCAAACTTCGCTATGGAATGATAACCTATGCTATCTTTGGATCGTCGAAGCCCTGGTTGACTGTGAGTATTTTAAGTTTGTTGTCTTACTATTCCGGTTTTCTGGAGGGAGTGAGAGGCAATTCACACACCCACAGTGAACACACGAGTCCTCCGATGTGCTGCTCAGCAGGTAGCGAGAGGCATCAGCAGACCGAGGGTACGGAATTCTACTCGACATGACAACTCAAAGCACCGAGGTGGCTACGCAACCTCACACAACACATCCACACTACTAGCATCGCACATTTGTATGATTTATTGCCAAATGGCTGGTTGCGTTGGACCGTCAGATACATCGTACATTGGATTTGAGCAGCCCTTCATCCATTCATCTGACCTATCGCACGTGGTTGATGGTTTCTTCCGTATTAGATTGAAATTTGCATGTGCAGAGGAGACAGTTGAACTACCAGGTTCCAAATTGCCGTTTAAGTTTGGAACGGCAGCAGTGGGCGCGCACTGGCAATGATTACAATTTGGTACGTGCGAAGTCCTCGGACGCACATATGCTAATTTGGGATGCAGAATATATGTGCTTGTGAACACACAATTCGCCAATCGACCACTCAATGGACTGCAAATATGAATAGAGCGTCACTTGGCGAACCAAAGTCGGGGTGCTGCGCGTTCCAGCAACAGTGACCGAGCCCATGCCTATCGAATGGTTGCAAGAATTTTTTGTGCTCCGAGTCGGCCATTGCATGCGGACGACTGGAAACATACATGTGCGTACTCCTACTCATACTTGGCCCTCCCAACTGCTTCAATCAACACATTCCTTTTGTTCTCAAGGCAATACCAGTTGTTGTTGAGGAATATTAGCGCATCTCAGACGCAATCTTTGCAAACGAAAAAGGTGCGTGCGTCTTGACACATGATACTGCAGACTGTTAAATGCTACCTCCGTGATTGGAGCGAGAGATAACGCAAGCAATGAATAACAGATATGTTTAAAATGCAGCATTCAAAATGTTTTTAAAGTTATGCCCTTCCAGTATAAATGATCCAGATCTTCATCAACAGCCATGCAGCACTGCAAGTACCTGATCCAGGAGGTTTTGGACATCAACCCGTAATCATGAACGTTAATTCGTGAGGCTGAGTAAGGATCAAAAAATGTTAGAAGTAACTGGATAGATGCTGGGACAGCTCGTAGCTGGCCCATTGAATAGTTCAAGAAAGACACCGAAATTCCACATAGTAGAGATACTGTTAGACTCTACTGTTTGACTTCATCATTTTTTTTAACCATCTGCCCCCGCATTGAGTACCTTACATAAAATGTTGGAATATCGGTTAAATTCAACTTCCGCGACTCCGAGTCTATAGACAATTCGGTAAGTTGGACTCCAATACTACACCAAGCGATTTCTTCAACAATGGCCTCAGTTCTCAGGTTGTACAAGTCGGTGTCTTCCAATCTCCCATTCTTGGTTTTGCTTGCTCAAGTAAATCCAGTGCCGCTCTCATTCGAAGACCTGTGTTCGCACAGTCCGCCACTGCTGCCTTTTTATTCGGTGCAGGTGATGTGATCGCCCAGCAAGTCATCGAACGCCAGGGCAAGAATCATGATGTGAGCATTCGTGATAGTACGGGAGGAACTGGTTCTGATCATATCTGCGCAGTTCATGCGCACTGCACGCCTCACTTTTTATGGAGGTATTATAATCCGAGTTTGGGTGATCTTGAAGATTCATGTCTAATAATATCAGGAGCGTTATTTGGGCCAGCCTTGACGAAATGGTACCAACTTCTTAACCGCATCAAGTTCTCTAGTCCTACGAAGGCTGTGATATATCGTGTATGAGACGTACCGTTGCCTTGAACTCATAGGGAATGACCGCCTTTTTGCAGGTTTGGCTGGACCAGGCGATCCTGACCCCTGGTTCGTTGACTACACGTGGATCTTCTCATCTTTCTCACTCTTCACTTTCTTGTAGTGGCTGTCGGGTTCTTTTTTGGAACAATGAGTATCCTGGAGGGAAAGGGTATCTCAGGTGCACAGGACCGCATTAGCACTGTAAGCCAGTCCCCCCTGGATTTTGGTAACCACTTCACATGTTTCCTAGGCATATACTCCAACGTTAATCCGTAATTGGTGAGATTTGCGTTGTTGCCTACGCCTCGTGCACTCAAATAGATCTAGGGGTGTCTTTATACCTACCCAAATCATCAACTTCGCTATAGTACCGCACCACCTCCGCTTTCTTGTCGTGAGCGTTGTCAGCTTGTTTTGGAGTAAGTCCGATTTTAACGAAAGCCCTTCATTCTTGATCATTGCTTTTTAGACACGTACCTTAGCGCTGTCAATGCTAGTTCGCAGCAGCAGGAAGCAATCGAATCAGACAAAGGCTCCGAGAAGTAGCATGATCGTATCTCGTGGTGCGCCTCCCACCAGCATGTGTATATCAACTAGACAATCAGCATCCGTTAATATAAATGTCATCCCACGTGGAAACCTTTTGTTCTTATTCGCATTCAGCTTGCCTACTGGAGTATAACGTAGATAAGCATAGTCTTGAGTGACTCGAGCAGCGGCACTGCCTACGCACACATGCACTATCATACCTTTCTCCCTTAGGATGGACGAGGTCTCCCTCAATTTTGCACGATGCAATATAGCTTCCGGAACGCGCTTTGTTCGAAATAGGTCATTTCAGGCACAGCGCGAGCTGTCCTAGGATCCGCGCTTATCCGCGCTGGTCCAGCACCATCAATCAGTGTTCCTAGAATGCTATCTGGTCTCCAAAATACTTTCGCTCCAGTGGGGCTATGGTTCGCTTGAAATCTGGAACCAAAAAAATTTCTGCAGTGTTGAAGGTGACTCACTTTCTAGGAATTTGGAGGCTAGATCAAAATGCCCCACAATCCGCAGTGGGATCAACAAGCATAACTTGTGTTTCTGCCCCAACGAACCTATAAACAACTGTTCCCAAAGGTGTACGTATATGCAGGTATACGTTCATGTGACTGGGAATTTTTTCACGCTGCCACACTGCCACGCAGGCGCTCCCTTTTCTTTTTAAAACCATGGTAAGCGGCAAGTTGAGAGCCAACATATGTCAAGGACTCGCTAGTACCACCGGCGGTGACACATCCATGCTACCTTCTGACATGACTTCGAGCATTAGGGGATCATCATTCGGAAGAACGGAAATCCGGCACACCGTCGACCTTGACAGCGGACCATAACGGAATGCATCAGTATGGAAACAGTACAATCTATCGAGATCCTACACAAGCCCGAGATGAATGGTGGCGGTACTGATTATCACTGCATCTATTGCCATGTATTAATCGCCGTATGCGCAGGTTTCAAAGAAACGTATCCTTGGTCAATTCCCCCCGAATCTGGGGGAAATTAACGAATACATAATTTCCGACTTGGCTGAAAGCTCCGGTGTGACGAGTTGGGGTCAGTTGGAGTGGATGTGGTCCAAAATGTTGGTTATATTCACAGTGAAATGGGTAGCAGGGATATCGATTAGGCCTGGGGATGATTTCTCGGACCTCTTCCTTAACCGAGTTGTTCAGTGCACGAGCTGCATACGAGGCAGTTCTTTTTATGAGCTATACCACGAGTTGTTGAAGGTTGTTGATCCTGAAGTCAGAAACAGAAGTTTGAAAAGATGCATGGAAATGGTAAGTATGCGCCGATGCTGACTCCATTTTCCAACTTGGTTCGGTATATTGTATCCCGGCTAGCGAGAGGTATGGTGTCAATCATTAGGACAAAGGTGTATATCTATTTCTAAGGGGCCAATCTTTTTATCTTCTGCTCGTCACAGCAACAGATACTGTGTATCCATGATGCTGAAGGCCTCCAGAGGTTCATGCAGTCCTGCCAGTGTGAACTACGCGATATTCCTTTGACAACAAAGTCAATACGTGGGACATATCTCTTTTGAAGGCCTACCTACATTCTGGGACCTTTAAATAGGTTCAGCAACGTTCCTTGTCCGAGCTCCAGAATGTAAGTGCCAAGTGGCTGTACCTTGGTCGACGGTATCGCCAAACCAGCCTTCTTATGCAATGTCATGTATCAGGCGCCCGAGGATGGTCATGGATATATCTTCCTCCACGAATGCCCGACGTCCACCCAAATGCGATACCCAAAGCGGTTGCTGGGCTGAACAAGGAATAATACTCTCTCCCAAGCCTGACCTTGACCGCAACCACATCGTATGGACTGTCTTCTGAGGCTGTGATCGACTCGGCGACTTCTCGTTCGAAGGTATGAGAGCCGCAAACAAGGAAATATTCCCGCAAGGAATACATATTCAATTCGATGGGATAAACGGACAAGTCCACCTCTACGATGGAGCGATCGTCAGGGGAGGTTTTCACCGTATCTTTATCGAGCGCCCTGATTTCATTGACGCGTTCTTCGCATATCCAAGACTCGATCATCGCAATAACGGGCAAACTTTTGCGGATCTCGTGTACATCTTGATTCCCTTCGAGTTAAATCATCAGATAAGACTTTAGAAATGCATGGTACAAGAATCTGACCTAGAGCAGAACGCAGCATGCGGCAGTGAACACGGTGGCCAGATTCCCAAGCGTCCTTCTGGCAAACTTTTGAGCAGTAACGTGTCAGCATGCACCCCGAACAACGATATGCTGTGACATCGTCTTCGAAGAAATTGAGAGAGCACTGACAATAAAGGGGTTCAGTTGGAAAAGAGAAGCAGACCGCCCTTCGAACGCACTTTCGGGCTACAACACCGATACCGGTAGAAAGGAGCACCTTCAGGCAGTTCATGGAAATTGGTGAAGGTACGGGCCGCGGAGTCGACGGCTTGCCATACCTCCCATAATACAGGGTCTTGGGATGCTCGTTCTTGAAGGTCTACCCGATCTAATCTCTGAAGGGCCGGGTGAAGAACCCGTAGCACTTTTGAGAATACGAAGAACCGGGGAAGCTCTTTGAGCAATTGAATGTCGTGGTCATCATCAAAGCGTTTGGTATTGTCAACACGTTCAGCTCGCGATGACCCAGTCCGTAGAAGACATTCGAGTAGACCATGTTGAAGAGCCTGAGATATCACCAAAGCAGAGTCATTTGCGCAATTCATTGAATAGCCGATATAGCGATACGCTATGTATAACACTCTGCGTCGTGCCGCCAGCCCTATATCAGCTTCATTATCCGAACTATTCCAAGCAGGGGTCAGGAGCCGCTCCCAGAGTGTCGTGACAGCACTTAGGACAGTACGAATTGAGCCAATCTGGAGAAGCAATTCCTGACAGCCGCCCTCTCTATCGCCCAAGGATTGCATGAAGAGAATGGCTTGAGCCAATCCAGTAGCACATACTGTCATGGACGAGAAGTCGACATTTTCTCTTGCTCGTGACTGGGGTTCTGGCATATTAGACACCTCTTTAGTCATACGGCGAATATATCGAAGGGCTAATGTGGCCATGGGGAAGATCCCGCCCGCAGCAGAGGCAATGATGGATACTGGCAGAGATGCTGGGGTGTCTTCCATGCAGATAACGCTGAGCGAGCACATATTCGCTCGTATCAGTGCACTGAGATTTTTATCGCCTTCTCGAAGAGGGTCGGCGACGTCATCGCTCTTCAACCCATCGACGATGACCCAAGCCCGGAAGAAAAATGCCTGAACAGTGGGGTTTGTCCTCATCATCTGCCTGCCAGCTACTGTGAATTGACACAAAGTTGACAGTGGGTGTATGGTAATCCTAAGGGCCTCGTAAGTGCTAACAGACAGACCATGTGGGAGCGCAGCAGGTCTTTGCGAAGGTGGGAGGAAGTTGTTGCTGAAGAACTGCATCCACGGGAAGAGCAACTCCCACTTTGAAGCAACAGCGTCGTGGACAATGCGTTCTCCAAGACTGATATTGTTACCGAGATTGTGACAGATTTGTACAATGCCACCCAAGGACCATTTGGCAAGCATGATCACTGGTACGACATCAGGACTAATTCTGTCCGGAACAGGGTATGCCTCCAGTTGTGCGTGGAAGACGGGAAGCAGAAGTTGCGTGACACCTTTAAGTTGATTGAGACTACCAACAACGTCTCGGAGATCCTCAACTGAGCCACGTAATGCTCCATCAACTTTACGCTATGACAGCGAGAAGTGAGAAATCAGCGCTTGTCGAGCCTCTTAGGGATTCGAGCGTACCTGCATCAACCGAGGTAAAACCCTGAGAGCTTCCCTATCCCGTGCGTTAATTCTGGGCGTCATGATTGAGATCCAGGTATAACGGTATCAATCGATGGTATCAACATAGTAACAATCATACATAAGCATTTCCAGGTCTAAGTTTGTGTATGGACCAAATAACAGTACATACGTTGTTGACTGGGACCACTGGGCCGAGTGGCGCCCCGAGCGAACACATGGGCTGAGGCGCTTTTCAACCCCAACTACGCAAATATATCCTCCAGAGACATCCTATAACTCCCCCAACATCTTCCACCCATCCTACTATGCTTGAGTGGCTAAAGCGCTGAGGTTTATGATACGCATGTCGCATACCTCCACCCGCACCTGGGCCGATGTATTTCAGCGTATCGACAGCAGGGGATGCCTGCATTCAATTGAATCAAATCTTACCAACGCTAACTCTCTGTTGCCGCGCTTGAAGAGAATAAATATTTTAATGGTGTTGCCGGTGTCATTCATGCAGATAAATGAAGAACGAACATCGCCATCCAGGATTGCAAGGTCAATATTGAAGAAACGCTCGTCATCCAACTGGTTAATTCAGCCGATGCGTATGTGGAGGCAATTAGGTCTTAGGCTGAGTCGATGGATGCATCAACTCATGTTTGCGCTGGAAACTGGACACAGCAACCCTGGAAGCTAATCACGCTCGATCATTTGTTGTGGGGATTTTGACTTCCTAATGGCGGCAGAGGCCTATGGACCATGGTACATTCCAGCATTAGCCAGGGCAGCAGGCAGCTCCCGTCAAGGTGCACCGAATTGTACTATTCCTTCGTCCCCCTCG
Source organism: Suillus luteus UH-Slu-Lm8-n1 (assembly GCA_000827255.1). Taxonomy (NCBI): domain Eukaryota; kingdom Fungi; phylum Basidiomycota; class Agaricomycetes; order Boletales; family Suillaceae; genus Suillus; species Suillus luteus. The sequence goes on from KN835616.1 coordinate 16,058, forward strand.
GTCATTCACACCGATCACCATCTATTGACAACCTCACCATCAGCTTTGGAGACAGATTCACGCAGTGGGTGTCCTGGCTGACCTTGAGGAGCGCATCGAACTCCATCAGACTGCACTGCTCCTTCATCCCGGCCTCGCTCTTCGGCCAGCAGCCATGCTGAAAGCAACAAAGTCCAGTACTTTAACTTTTCGGCCAACGGTTCGTGTCAGTACGTGAATAGGCGTGCCTTGAGCTGTGGGATAAAATTGCACAGCTTTGCAGAATCCTTGGGGATTTTTTGCTCCTATTAACGCTGGGTGTCGAGGAACACACCACCTGTGGGTCTTCTCCGTATTCTCGATGGGCATCAGCTGATTGACTACTAGAGTGCTGAATGAACGAGTGCAAGATATCTGGCTACTGGTTCTTCTTGGCAAGATCCTGAGGCCTGAACCTGAGGTATGGCTCCTCTGGATCATCTCCAAAACATCGAACACTGAGGTCTAATAAGTTGAATCGCATTCATGACTTGTTCATTATTCGTACGCACCCCTGACATACATCAACCAATGTTCCTGTTGGCATATGTACGCACGCTCGTCCGCAGAACGCAGGATTGTCCTCGGCGAGAACATTCATGTTCCATTGTGACAGATACAGTTTACTCGGCAACTGGTCAGCGCCAGATCAATTAGCGTTCTGCAACATCTGGATCACTAGTAACCCTTGACCATGGCTACTCGGTTTGCTGCGCATTTAATTTGCACTGCCCACTTACTACACGTGTCCGCAGTCCAGTGTACGACATGCCTGATTCTGTGGTAGAACCCGGAACCGTCCAAAACCATGGTCCGACATCTAGAATAACGATCAGACTTGAAACACCTGCCAACCCGTTGGGTATACCGTATCCAAATGCAATCCAGTTGCCAGTGCCACTCATGTGGTTATTCCGTTGCAAAAATATTGACGAGCTCAAGTTACAGCAACACCCGACCACCCTGGTCAACAGCTGCGGAACCGTAATCGGCGGTAGTTGTGGCTGGTAGTTCGTGAATCCATGGGGTTCGACTTATGCAGACATCCGTTGAGGGGCAACGGTATGCGAGTGATTCATCGTCGAGTAAGTTCGTTTGAGTTCCATCGATCTTATCACTATTAACCAGTCTCTAGTACCACAGGTTCATCTTCAACAAAACCGGCACAACACATAATAAGCCTGCGTCTGTTGCCCATTGCTGGTCATATGAAACCTGGTGTAAGATCATCTGCGTTGAAGCAAACACTTGCATAATCTGCGTGCTCTGGGATCCACTACATTGGAAATTTTGAGTAGGTGTCGTGCCAGTATTCCGCAGTTGATATCAGCAACATCTATGGCAACGTCTTCGGAAAATGCTCGCCGTCACAATTCATATCGCAACCACTGACCTGGTTACTAGCATACTCTGGTTAGTGGCAAACTTTTGCGGGCACTGAGCACCGCTCTCTACCATAGTGTATAACTGGTGAGTTCTTCTGCCACATCCCTGCAAATGTGAAATGGATGAATACATCATCATCGCAGGCGGATATTCGCCAAAATATGGCAAGAGGACTCGTGGAGTGCGGCCTTTGAGTCGATTATGTCACGGTAAGTGATCTATATTGTTCGCGTATAAAAGCCAACGTGCTTAGCATCGAAAACACCATCAACCTGGCTCAGAAAACATCATCAACTTTCAGACATGAAATTCACTTCATTCACCACTGTTATCATTACTGCCGCAGCGATGGCTGGTGTAGTAATCGCATCACCCGCGAGCGAGCCTACTCCCAATGGGCCGAACGTAGTGCCCTGCGACAAACCTGGTGAGCACTGTTTCAGCCTACGTGCCGACCTTGGACGGCCTACTTATGGCCATCTACCGACACAGTGGGGTGCTCAAAGGGCGTGGATGGTTACAACAATGGCAATGATTTCGGATTTACCTGCGCAAGTGACGGCAGCACCACGTCCTGGATGCCATGTCAATGCAAGGATTGTTGTCACTTGATCAACAATGGGAACACCGCCTCCTGTTCATGAGCTTTTGACTTCTTGACAAGACCAGCATCTGCGTGAGTCTGTCTTTTCTCGTCGTCTTTCGAGTCCGAATGCTGAAATGCTTGCTTTCGCCAGTGCATGGAATAATTAGCATGATGCGTGCTGGAGGCCGTGAAGGAGTGCTATGATTGAGGTTCATGATCATGCTGTCCAAAAAATGGGGGTGCTTTGTAGATGTGATATCGAATAAATTATGCGATTGACGAGAGCCACACATTAATATTGCGGCTTTCATGCAATCTCGATGATTTGTTTCATTTGCGAGATGTTTGAAACGCTTCTAGTTTCCAGCCCCCTAGGGGCCAGGAGTATCAGCTGAGTCGGAAACAAGATGGACGAAAGGCCTCCCCATCACGCACAGCGCAAGCAATTACCCCCACCATTCACAAAGTATTGTCCATTAGCCAGGTCGGTGCAATGAGCGCCTGCTCTTTCGGCTTTTCGGAGCTTTTCACTGTGATCTTACCAGCCTTTTCTATACAGTACCATCTGACCTAAGCCAGGGAGGTAGACGTTGAGATACACGTACCAAGAAAGACGTCCTCTTTCTGGATAGGGTGATTCGGTGCGTATTCTTGCAGGATCACGTGTATGTTATCTTAAAACCACTGGGAAACCGCGTGAAGACTGCGATGGGAGAAATCCCGGAGCTCGAACGACTCAGTGTAGACCGCAGCTGTCTTCTTACCAGCTTCCAGGGGAAATGCTTGCCTACGAGATACGTTCTCACCGCTGCAAATGTTTAGCACAGTCATAAGCATTAG
>KN835617.1:0-18909 GCA_000827255.1 Suillus luteus UH-Slu-Lm8-n1
GCATCATCCAGCGGTGTTTCGAGCTCGTCCGAGGCTCAAAATCACCCGATTTTTCCGTCTACGACGTCCGCTGATCGAGGTCCGACCTCCCGTGCCTCTGCCCCTCTCCGTGCTGGATCGTTGGATGCTGCCTGGGGGTCGCGTCCCTCTTGGTTTGGGTGACGCGTCGCGCGGTGGCGGTGCGTGATTTGTCAGCCTGTGCTGGACCGTCAATTTACTCGTGATCAGTGCTTCTTCGGGTGGGTGCGGCAGTCACTGGTAATGCACAGCCACAGCGTGTCGAATCCAGAATTGCCGCGCCCACCCAAGTGATTATTTTATTGGTGTGAATAGTAACAATACTTCATGACGTTTTACAGACACATGTAAGACACTAGTGTTGGCCAGTGAGTACTTGAGTAGGGTGCGGCATGGATGCGGCAAAAAGGCCCTAATTAGTGCTAGCGACCACTGACCTAAGCATAGCAAAAGCCTCGCGCCCCCACCGCGAGGCAAACGCTACTTATTACCGAGTACAGAGTGAATGACAAGCTCATCATCAATCCGTGTCTCAAAATGGAGGCCGACCTTTTCCGCAGCTCCTGCTCACTAGTCCCTATGCTATTGTCGCTTCACGTCCTCCTGTTTGTGTTCTCGAACCTCTTGGGTTCAGCCTATGGGTACATACCAGCGCAGCCTTCCAACGACACGAGCCAAATCAATGGCATGAATACCTCGAGGTTGATTCTTCAGTGGTACTCAAATGGGTGAGATTCGCCAACGCGCCTTTCGCGTTCACATTCTGAGCTACTCCGTTTGATTGCTTGGCTCGCATTCTCAGCTCGGACTGGGAGTACGTGTCCTATCAGCTTGTGGGCGCAGATAGCAATGGCACCACCAAGGTGCATAGATATCAGCATGAGCTGACTGTAGTCTCACCCTTTAGCAGGGGGCACTCGTGCACTTCACTGAGAGTTTAGCAATAAACGAAACAAGTAAGCGTGCATTCTCTGTCGACTCGGCGAGAATGCTCATACAGACATTCGTAGCAACCACCCCTTGGATAGCTCTGGTATCTTGCGATGCTAATTCGACGGACTTCTCTGAAAATGTCGACATATTTACGATGGCGAGCAACGCAGGCGCTCAATCTGCTGTAAGATCGTTCGGTTACTTGTGTTGACAATCACAATGCCAATTCTTTCATTGCAGCTTCTGTACTCTCTCTATTCCACCACTTGCATCATCAATCCAGAGTACGCTGATCCCATTAATTTTGACCAAGTCTTCGACATATTCTCAACTCAGTCGAAATCGGTCTCGAGGTGAGTTGGCTGTACATGCATGTGTAGGCCTGGCTCATGAGTCTCTAGAAACATTCAATACGAGTTCGGGCAAGGTGGAACCACTAATCTATCTCTTTATGGGAACTTTGATGCAACTACCTTGAACGCATCCGCGACAACTATCAGCCAGTCTATACTGTCGGGCTATCCTACTGCTCCTGGCTATCTACTCGCAACGTTGCAAGCTTGGAATGCGACCGGAACTACGGGGACAGATAGCAATAATGGCTCCACTGGTTCGACTACGAATCAAAATAGTAAAACTGATACAGGTTTAGCTATGTGAGAATAATTCGATGGTGTATCCGATTTGCAGGCTAAATCTGATCACAGGATCGTCCTATATGCTATTACCGGATGCGTGTCAGCTTTGTTTTGTATCGTCATTATCTCAGGGGTATGTTGCATTCCACTATTCGTTATTGTTGAGTCAAACATTATTCAGGCAATCAGGGCAATACGCCATCCCGAGAGATATGGTCCCCGAATCGCACGCGGCGGGAGCCAAAGCCGAGCCAGGGGCCTTGGACGGGCCATTCTTGACACGTTCCCCATTGTGAGATTCGGCATTGCGCCGAATGATCAGGGGGATTCCACTTATCCAAGTCCCAAAGACGTTGAATCGCCTCCGGTGCATGCCGATGCAACACTTCAACAGTCGAGTGATGCAGTGGAGATGGGCGCCAGCTCCAGTCAGGCAGTCCAGCAACCGTTATCGTCAGCAGGAGAGACTAATGAGAGATGCGTTTCTCCTACTGGTGCTACAGCAAACGTGCATGGTCGAGAGGATGCGCAGTCCGATGCACGAGCAGTACCTCGGTTGACGCCTCCACGACTACTTGCTACTTCCGACGCGCCACCATCCTCAGCACGGGATGTCGATCCTTTGATGCCAGAGGCAATCGGACGTGAGACATGTCCCATCTGCATCGTTGACTTTGAGGAGGGTGATGAGCTTAGGGTGTTGCCTTGCGAAGGAAAGCATCGTTTCCACCAGACGTGCGTTGATCCGTGGCTTTTAGAGCTTTCAGGCTCTTGCCCGATTTGTCGACAAGGTGAATTTTACACTGCGAGTTCGAAATACCTCTTACTAACGAACGACAGACTTTCATGCTCTCGAGACGATGTTGTCAGGGGACGCGAGTGACCGTGATGCGTTTCCTTCCAACCGGCGTATCAGTCAAGCACACTCGATTCAACAAAATCGCTTCTCCCGCTATTTGCGATCTGCACGACGGCGGCACCGTGAGCTTGCAGAAAACGATGATGATACTTCAGACCCGTCTATGGGTTCGACTGTTGACCAGCCATCATGACCTTTGGACATTTCCCATATTTGTTTTCTACTGATTTGTATCTCGATGTTGTAGTTATAGCATGGGTCCCTTACCCTGTATGGGCTCTGTAAGATGGGAGAACCTGCTGTGTGGGTAATGAGCATTCCCGAGAAGTACATGTTCTATTGTCGGTGTGCCTACTGAATCCACCGCGATTAGCTGCAACCTTCCGACTGGCATATTTCACTGTGTCAATCGAGCTGGAAGTCGTTTGGTCGACAGAATGCCCCGTAGGATGAACTGTTCACGAGTCTAACTCCCTACGTGCAATCTAAAAGCTGATCTTTCGACTCACCAGATTTCTTAAACTGCACGGGATTTCGATGTTCTCGACACCTCACACAGTCATTGAGCTCAGTTGTGGTAAATTGAGCCGAAAGCTCGCGCTGTTACTGACTCCTGTTATTACACCACAGGATTTGGTGGTACTGCCAGTGTTTGACGCACCCATTTTGTACTCGATGCCTCAATAAATGGAACCCACACAATCCATTCAAAATAGGATCTTTATGCTGGGTAGCAATACAAAACAATAAAAATATATTGCCATCAAGGGGCTTGCAAAAACTCTGTTATCTTCTCTGATATAAAAGCGACATCTGGTGGGTTAGCGCCACCCCCTGCAAAGTGACCCCAGATCGTTGGGATCACATGCAATTTAGCATCTCTGAGGCGAGACACTTCGTTTTCGCTGTCCTCCGGCTTTCATAACGTCAGTAGTCAGCTCGCGAGTGGATTAGTGCAGGACTGACCGTGAAGTAAAGATCTGTTTTCGAAGGCATGATGAGACCCTTCGCTTTGATGCTCTTCAGAGCCTTTTCATAGTCTCCGCCATCACGAATGATGGAAATGTCTCCTTTCTGCCATGTGTTCAAAAGTGCGATCATGTCATTTGCATCCCAGTTGTTGGCAATGAATCTTCCTTCCCACCGCTCCCTAATGAACGAGTTCAAGTCCGGATACCTGTTCACAAAAATTCATGAGGGAGGCCGATGAACATGCATTCAGACATGACTTACTCTCCGTCCATCAGGTATTTGTATTCCCGGAACCACTATCAAAGTTATATTATCACAATATTTCATTGTGAGGTAACTCACAGTTTGCCCATAAGCCCATGCACTATAGACTCGAGCGAAGGCTCGAATTCCATGTTGAGGTGTGCTCTTGTAATGGCCGTCGTCGAAATCTTTGCTTGCTAGCATCGCTGCCTTGGGCCCTTCCAGGAAGCTAGAGCGCGAGTCATATGTAGACAAAACAAAACGGAATTGAGACTCGGATAAGGACTCACCATTGGTTGTGGGGACTTGTGCGGGCAGACGAGCATATAGGAACAAACCGCTCTACAAAGTCGGGGAAGATGACTGGCCAGTGATATGCCTTGGAGTAGGACCTAAGAGTGTGAATACTATCCGAAAGATGCTAAGTACCTGTTGTCCGCCCATAGAAAATCCAACCACGCAGAAGATCTTGCGCACTCCAAGGTGCTTTGTTAAAACTACGTGCTGAGCGCGACTGGTTGATGTAAGACTGTCTTATACTTGCAAGTCATTTCATAACCTACATGTTGTCTTCGTAGGAAATGAATGGGAAGTACGGGCCACCATAAGGTGCAGGCTAACGAGCCGTCAGAACTTAGGGCCCGGGGGTAAAATATTCAATCATAGAACTTACTGTGTTAGAAGGAGACGACGACTGTGGCAATGTTTCAATCAACGAAATGGAAAATCAGAAGGCAGCGCACCTCTCCATTACAGAAAAGCGCGAATGTCACCACAAAATATTTGTTTGGGTCAAGGACCTGCGGTCGAAACATGAAGACCACATATCTCACTGTACGAATGTCTACGTACCTTGCCTTCCCCAACAAGGTAGTCTTGACCTGTATGTCATTAGATAAAATGGCTACATTCGTGCTCACAATAAACGAAACATACTCCCAAGGGCGAGTTTCACCCCAAAACATGTCGGAAAGACAATCACTTTATCATTTTTTGGGTCTCCGTATGTCCGGTATGCGGTGACGGCATCAGGGAGTACTCCTCCTGCTACTTTGAAGCGACCATGATGGTAATACTGGTTTGATGTCTGCATGAAGGAAAACCTAAGGGCGGAGAGGATACTGCTCGGTACAGCGACCGCATGCTTTTATGTCACGCGTGTATGGACCTCACATGAGCGGTCCGACAAACACCATGAATGGTTGAGCTGGGCAATCGGACTTATGGTCACGAGCCACCTCGGGCTAAAGATACAACACTGTTTTAAGTTCCTCGGCATCATTATTGGCGTTTGGTGTGAACGGCGACCGTGAGCACTCACCGATTAAGCTGTTTCTGAAGTTCGGTAGAATACAGCAGCAAGGCGTGTGAGTGCATCGGTTCGATCAACCAAATCTAATCTTACTTACCAAATTTTTGGAATCGTAAACTCTTCATTCGATTTGTAGATGATTTCTGGAGTAGTTGAACTCAACCTCTGCCACTTGCACGAATCCTGCAAGTTTAGCCTTCCCCCAGCAACAGAATATCAGCAAGGGGCAGTTCATATCAGATCAAGCCCGACAAACTCACCCATATTACCCCATGCAGAATCGATGATAACAAGCTTTGTGTTACTAAAGAAATTCATCTCATTCTGACTGTCCCCAGCTATTCAGGGAGCCATCAATCTAAACACAAACGTGAAAGGACTTACAGAGAAGCACAGGAATTTCTTGGTCCAAGAGTACCGCTATAAGGGCTAGTTTGAGAAAATCCAGTGATGGTGATGTATCGGCGCAATCAGAAAAAAAATGCTCAGGGGCGTTAAATCTAATCTTTCGACGAAGTCGCGGTAAATGGCTCAGTGACTGCAAGGCCTTGGTAAAGTCCAATCAAACAGAACACTTTCTTTATACTAAGCCTCTGTGTGAGCCCAGCGTGCTGCGGGCTGAACAAAGTCAGCGACTTCAGCAATTTAAGATAACCAACTCACATGTTCAAGTCCTCGAAGAAAAGCTTTAATTGTCTCGTGCCGCAAATTTGATGCACCCGTTGAAACGAATTGACAAGTCAAAACTTGCACGCGTACTACGTGGCTCGATAATCAGTGACATCCCGCGTCATTCTAAGCACTTACCAAATAGGGTGACTCTCCAAGTCGCTCCAAGACATGACAAGCGTCATAGCAGCGTCACCTTGCAGTCTTGCACAGCTTTCCCGCCACTTCCAAGGGGTATATAAAGTCGAGGGTATTCACTTGTCTTACCCCACTTCTCTCTCCCTAAACGCATAAACACACATACAACTTCCCACTCACAATCAATATCTATACAATGGCTGACACTGGACGTCAATCTATGACCGACAAGGCTGCTGCTTCTATGAAGGTCTGATCATTTCCCCCTCAAATTCATTTTCGCACCTGACATTGTCTCAGCCTGAGTCTCAGAAGTCCATGACCGAGCAGGCTGGCGACAAGGCCAAAGGCATGGCCGACTCAGTTGCTTCCACCATGCAACCGCAGGTTAGCCCCTATTACGACTCAAAAGGTTTATTGACCCTGACATTCTGGTTTCAGAGCGAGAAATCTGCCACCCAGAAGGCCGGTGACACCATGAGCGGAAATTCCAACGAAGGACAGGTGAGTTTATGCCGAACAGCCAACTCAATCATCCGTGATTGACATATTTCGTAGGAGTCTTTGATGGAGAAGGCCAAGCACACCATGGGCATGGGTGGTGCAGAGAAGAAGTAGTTCATTTCCTTCAAACATTGCAGCGCGTCCCATACTGTATTTTATGGAGGAGAAATTGTGATTTATAACACGACGCACTTGCTAAAGTTGTATGATAAACGGCGAATTGTCTTCAACCACCGAATCTTGCGAGCCGCCTTCTGCGCATCTCTTCCACACTGACAGTTTCCTCTGGGACCGGTTCTGATGCAATCGTACTAGTATCTGCTTCAGATTGTTCGTCATTCTCGTTTTCCTCCACAACTAATTGTCGTGCCCGAAGTGGTTCAACCGGAAGGGGTGTGAATTCAGATGGTGCGCTCTCCAATGATGCTTTTAGCGCAGCCTGGAAGTTGGCATCATCGTCATCATATACTCGTTCCTGGGGCCTCGTGCTATATGGTATCCTTGGCTGGGGAGGAGGAACGTAATCGGAGTCTTCAGAATCATCATCATCATCAAGTTCTCCTCTAGCGCGCCGATCTGCTAGAGAATCCGCAATAGCACGACGGAGATGGTCATCTTCATTGCCATCGTCTGCTTGCCGTCCATGTGGTGGTTGCCGACTTCCAAACCGTGCTGCCTCCTCCTCGTACTGCTGTCTGAACCCAAATTCTTGCTCTTGTCGCATACGCTCCATGAGCACACGACCACGCTCCATGGAAGCAGCAACTGGGTCAACGTCAGCGTTTCCGTACGGATCTTGGTTAGGAGGAATTCCTGGTATAACTCCTCTCGTTGAACTCGATGCCCTCGTTCCGCGAATATCAGAGGCGAACAAACTACTCTGCGCGGGAGGGAAGGAACCCGGGTTACCCGGTATAGCGAATGAACTACTGTGTTCTCCAGCCCCCGCTAGAGATGCTTGCAAGGCTGCTTGCAGCTCCATATCTTCATTCTCAAAACCAGACTCCACATCATCCTGGAGTGCCGGCGAAGCCGAGGTAGGAGCTGGTAAAGTAAAAGTAGATGCAATATCATCTGCGTCGACATGGGGAAGTTGAGAGGGTGCATCTGGATCAATCTGTGTGACTGTAAAGATAGAGTATCCGTCGCTCTCAGCTTGTTGTAAGAACATGCCAAGGTAGAGTTTGCTGATCCATTGTGGTTGACGTTTAGTGGAATCGAGGTTGAACCAGTGGCCATCGCCTGGAACAGCAAGATCTCCAAATCGTCGCAACGTGTACCAATGCTGATTCTGGTTGAGTACGAATGCGGTTTGGTTACTTGTGGAAAGACAGTGTGATTAGGAGTGAGAGATGATGATTCATGGTGAACGGACATACTGCGGTTCAGTCTGATATGGCTTCATAGCTTCAGAGCGCCAGCGAACGAGGCTAGAATAGAGATTGTAAGGCGATGCATCAGACATGAAACGTCAATCAGACAAACCTGAGATTCCAGACATTGAGTGCCTCTTCTAACACTTGCACGGAGAAAAATCCTGAGGAATAATCAGCACTTCATATAGCTGAAATTTCGAAACAAGTTGCCTGTGTCATCCATATTGGTACTTGTACGTGCTCGATTGGCGTCGTCATAACGCGATGACTCCTCCAGCGTGTCCATCTTCCGAGCGAATTCGGAGAGATCGGGTGCTGTGAACTACAACGATCACAAAGATGAATATACGACTTCCATTTGAGAAAGGATACCAACATAGTTTCCCTCTGGAAATGGCGAACGGACGTTAATGAACACTAGCATCGATCAAAGGGTGATAGAGCACTTACGAAGCAGTGAATTGAGCGCATGCTGCGCACAAAGATTTGATCCTTCCTGCTGCCTCTCATGATATATCATATGCACAAGTTCTTCCAGTTCTTCCATGCTTGGTTCGATTTCCTATAAATCTGTTAGCTCAGTGGATGGTGGCCGATCTAGTGGGTGCCTAATGGCAGGCTTCGGAAATGACATTTAAGGACGCGCACGCGTGTCTTACGTAACTCAAGCACTTACCACTTGCGACTTGTTCACTATTGCCCTTCATCTTCCCCGGGTCCGCATAGCCATGATTCTCCGGCACTTCACATCTCAGTCATTACCTTCCAACCTGTTATCCTTACTTTTTCTGTTATTCTCCACAGGTCTTGTAACTGCAGAAGACTTTGATTGCCATGTGACGACTGGAGGGTTGAAATGGGACCTAACGCCGCTGAAGGGCTCGCACATAGTGACCAGGACACGAGACACGCCGCCTACAACTATGGTGGACGAGCTCAGATTTAACCTGTGCAAGAACTTGAAACTAATGAAGGGTGTGCCAGATGATGAGCAGGCAAGTCCAATTTGTAATATCCAACCTATGTCAATTTTAATGTAAACTGCAGTGCGAGATTGGGACAAGGGTATGTCTGAGGAAGACGAATAAGAAACCCGATTCCTTAGACCGGGTAATCGCTATCATACCTGTCGCGTCGACGTCCGTCCTTGAGCCAGAATATTCACAGCTTGAATGTATGTGGAGCTTCTATCTGATTTTTGTCATGCGTACTCAACAAATGCCACAGCACCTAAAGGTCTCTCCTTGACATTTCACGGACCCCCATACCCCTCCTCTGAATATCCCCAGTCTATAATGTTCTCTCTCCTATGTGCCGACGATGCAGACCCCAAAGCAGACCCCCAATTTGTCTCATATGAGAACGGAATAGTACGCGTCGATTGGAGTACACCTGCAGCGTGCGGTTCGCCGGACGACCAACCTCCAGAACAATCCCCATCACAACCTCCACCAGAGGAGGATGACGACACGCCTGCGGATGAAGGCAGTGGAGGGAGTGACGAGAACCCAGCGAAGAGGGGCAGTGGACTTGGGTTCTTCTTCCTTGTGTGAGTGGTATAGTGTATATACGTAAGGAATATGGCTGACTGTCTTGTTTTCTAGCCTTCTCCTAGCATTTGCAACGTATTTCGGACTTGGTGCATACTACAACTATTCCACATATGGTGCTCGTGGCGTGGATCTTATACCGTGAGTGCATTTGTAATTTTTTTTCTGGAGCACGGCCTAATACATGCGTAGACATCGAGACTTCTGGCGCGAGGTGCCATACATGTTGCAAGACGTTGTATCTCATCTATGTTCAACGGTTCGACCACAACGGTCGAATCGTGGAGGTTATATTGCCGTTTGATGACCACGTTCTGTTTTTTGGGACATGTTTCTATTCAGGCGTTTCAGATATAGACATGGTATATGCATATTAACTTAATTACCCCAACGCCTTTACACTGTTTAACTACGCTGGAAACAGAATGGAGGTGCGAGGTGAATAAAGATGTAATGTCCTTCTGAAATAATCCAGATGCTGACCTGTCTCATTGAGCGGCCCTTGGTTTTCAATAAAATAAAACCTCCGCTGTCATCTGACGCCTTGTTATAGCTCAAGCGCCTGTTCTTGGGCTACTTGGCCCATCAAGCAAGAGCTGCTCCTCGGAAGCATGCGTTATCATTTTAACCACCAGGCACTGGAAGCCATCAAGTAGGGTTTGGCTACCGCTATTATCCCTCACTTCTGAACCTTCTATCATGCCTACCAATTGATGGGACTGATAAGTGTTAAACGTTTGTTCTGGGTCTAGCTCAGGTCTAGTTGCTGCTGTTACTCAGGAATAACTCGGGCGCCTCGTTGGTCAATATGAATTCATGATCACCCTTCTAGTAAAACAAGAATCCGGTCCACTCGGTCCACTGACTACTTCAGGATTCAAAACCAATCGCATACATGATACAGATACATTGTATTGTGGAGGATTGAGTGGGTTGTAAAGGTACAAGCGTCCTGATCTACGTGACTAACCCATTCCGGTAGATCGAAAGCATTGCAAAGCGAGATATAGCAAGATAGCAATAAAGATGTGAGTTGTGGTCAATACAAAGTGAAGTAAGAAATAGCAGTGACGAAGTCCAATTGTAGTCCATGATAGCGATAATGGTTTAGTATGCAGTAAGTGAGTGAGTCGTGATAATACAGTGATGAAGTCCAATTGTAGTCCGTGCGGTTCAGATATTTTGAGATTAAATGGGTCGAAGGATGGCAAATGAGACGCCTCAAACATTCTGGGAGAAGTGGATATTCCAGCTATCCGAGCCATCTCGAGCTCTAGTGAGGCCAAAGAAGAAGATTTTCGGACTCAAAAAGTCAAGACGTTTTACGCCCTGCGCGTGTTCGCGCTGGTCTGCACGGGACCTAGCCCTGAAAGAATCGATGGCGGCACTAGCTGCATGGGGGGGTTGCATTTGCATCTCGTGCGATGATACCCCTCGGTTGAGAGTTTCCCGTATCTTGAGCAGGACATCGTTCACAGTGACGCCGTGAGGATTCACGACTTCTATCGTCCAAGCGGGAAGCCCAGGGATAGTAATGATCATGCGAGAGACATTCGGTTGTACCGCAAGCTCCCAGAGCCTGGTAGGCGGGCAACCTGGTCGCAATTGTACAAAAGCTAGGTCTAGCGTGATATTAAACATCATATTTGGACCACGGCTCAAGAGGGGATGCAAAACCATCATGGAGGAGTGGGTTGTGGACGAATGTTGGTCTAAGAAGTAACAGATATGAGTTATGCGCAACACATGGATGAAAAGAAGAAGCACATACGCGAGATAGGGGATTGGTACGAGTGTGCATTAGGGTGCGGGAGGGATACTGTATGGAGGTGGGGCGCGTTTGTGATTGGCATCGGGAGGGATACTGGATGTAGGTGGGGCGCGTTTGGGATGGGCGGCGGGGGCGCCGACCAATGGTCAGATGATGATGATGATGACCCCCAAGACTTCTGGCTGTTTGAAGAGGAGGAGGAACCCATACGGTAATGCATGTTTAGTTGGGAAGAGGGGCGGGATTGGGGATGAGCACAATGACTCGACTGAGCATTTTACGCTGTCTTTTATAGAGTACCAGGGAGCGTCGTCGGGAAGTTACTTGAGCGCTTAACGCTGTCATCGTGAGTGAGAGAGCGACGAGGACGGAAGTTGTGGGCGGGAGTCGACAGCGAACACCGTCGTATATGGTCAGAATTCAAGGTTAGACGCCAAAAATTTGATGGCGCAGAGCGGGACTTCCATATTTGGATAAGGGCGGGAGTCTTGGCGGACCCACTATGCCATTTGAGGCAGGCGTCGGGAATATGAGAGCTGATGGCGGTCTCACGAGACAACGTCGAGAAGCAGTCTGGCGCCAGAACTTGAGAGCTGTCGGCGATATCACCCCTAGACTGTTATCTTCCTCTTGACCACTTTATCTAAAAATTTATATATTAAATTAAACCCTGTGCAAGCGATGATCCGGTTGTTCACACAAAGCTACACAAAGTCACTTTTCTCCTTGTGAACCCGTACTGAGCTCAATCTTCGACCTCTAGAAGCTTCGGGCCCACACCCAGGGAGACCGATAACGGTAGCGTAGCTCATCTTGCACCAAAAAACATTCTGACGCACGTTGTTGCCAATGTCTGTTGACTGGTTAGATGGTGGTCCATTACAACGACAAGAAGGTACACCAAAGGACTGCACAACCTTCTTGCTCCCTCCTGCCAACAGCCAACAAACCAACTTTCTTCAAAGCGATTCGTGCGACCCGTGACATTCAAGTCGTTCTTAAAAGTCTTCTATGAGCTTTTGGGCCTGATCCGCTGCCGCGGCGCTGCGTACTGGATTCGACTGTTGAAGGAGGACCTCATAACACATTTCAGCACCTGTATTCGAGCACCTCTGTCAATGAAAATGCGTGCATGCCGTTTTCAAATCATAACCGAGGCTTTGTTGTCTTCGAACTCTTCAAGCTTGACAGAGTCAAGGTCCAACATTACTCAAACCTAAGAGCGTAATCCGAGTTGTGCGTCGCCCATATGGCTCGGAACCCACAGCTTTTCCGAGTCTACATCTGCGTCAATGATGGGCATACAACTTCAGTGCGCGCATGGACTCTGAGGTAGCGTCACAGTGATTTTGTCGTCGCATTGCTCACTGTGAGCCGCATCTGCTCGACAGCGTAGCGCATCAGATTGCCCACGACAATCACCTCAGGCTGGGGATTCCGGAAGGATGGGATACCCCAGTTCCAAGATTCGTCCGGGTGGTTTGGACTGGATAAGGTTGCAGGACTCAGGAGTACTTTATCACGTGTTCGTCGTAACATGGATCCCATCTTCCCTCAGACTACCACCATGGCGCATACAGTCAATGTAAATCCAGCGGACGACGAAGAACTTGACGATGATCCAGGAGCATATATTATCCAGTTTGGTGAACACATTGGTGAACGACTTGATTCCATCCCCACTGGTTACAGGTTGTGGGCAACAGGAGCCGATTGTCAACATTTCCGCTGGGTGAGAACTCAGTAAATTCAACATGACTGTCACTGAGAATAATTGCAGTATGCAGAGTTCAAAGAGGCCAATGATCGATATGAAGAACAGTTGCTTCTCCAAACTCCTGGAGCTTACACCTTGTCCTTTGGAAAGCATAAAAATGAAAGACTCGACGAAGTACCAGAAGATTATATTTGGTCAGTTATTCACCCCGAATTTTCTAATAATATCTGGGTGAGTCAAATCTCCTTGTCATGTTCATGTTTATATATCGTTGCCGCAGTACCAAAGCCTGGTCAAGGCACATCGTCGTTACCTGGACAAGGTATACCAAAACAAATCACCGGGCTCAGTCATAATCTGGTTTGGTCAGCGGTACCAGGGTTACGCGCTCAGTGCTGCCTACCAGCGGCGTGGTTTCATTGAATTTTGTCTGGCACCGGAGCACAGCAATTTCAAGTGGGTGAGTCGCGGTTGTCTAAGTGGTGCCTGACATTTTGTAATTGTTCCTATTCCCAGTACCACAGGTTCAAAGACCTAGTCCAGAGGTACGAAGCACATCTCGCGACACACCGACGTCCACGCCGTGGGAGAAAACCGGCGAACGTGGAAAATCCTACAGGTGAACTTTTGGGATCATGGGACGACCGTGGGTCTGTGGATCCGGATGATGACTATGTGCGGGATGACTTTTTAGTCGACGATGGGGAAGGGGAAGATGAAGATTCCCAAGAAGAGGGCAGTGGTTCCGAATCGGACAATAACAATGAAGACCACGGATTCGACGATGATTTTCAGGATGAAGAGGTGTATGATCATCATGAAGTCAATACAGCCGGCGACCTAAACGGATCAAGTCCTCTGGTAGAGCGGCCTTCTCGCGCGAGTGCGAATGTCTCTCAAACATCGCAGTCTGATTCAGATGACGATACGCCTCTGGACAAATTATTCAACAAGCGTAGGGCGAAACGTGTTTCTGGGAAAAGAAAGGCAGAGGTCGGGCTCTCACCCAGCCCCCAAAGTAGCCATCAGTATGAGGGCAATGGCAGTGATGATGAACTCGCTGCTCAGCCACCGCGAAAACGTCACAAAGGTGCTGATCATTTTATGAGCTGTTTACGCATTTGCTCAAGGATGGCAGGTGCACGTTTGACCCACGATAGGCCTGCCCGTGCAGAGCCCGTCGCCTCAACTTCGCATCTTGATGAACAAGATTCTTTTCATGAACTTTCTGACTCCGAGTCGTCTCAAGAATCCGCTGCAAGTTCAAGCACAGCCGATGACTCAGAATCTTCACAAAGCAGCGACGAGGAATTATCGGCGGATGATTATATACCTCCCTCACTCTTGGGAAGCTATTATCGTCCGTGCCCGCGCGTAACTTCTGGCTCTTATCAGGAATTTTTTTAGCGGGGCTCGATGGCATACGGCTATGCGCATTGATTTATGACAATTATTCAATTCTGGGCTGCAGAACAGAGCAATATGGGGCCTCCTTTCATTTCCGAGCCCAGAAGTTACGTGAAAGCAGTGCGACAATCCTTGACCACTGCCACTTTCATCGTGATCTGATGGAGTGATGACCTTCATCAGCTTCTACTATCTAGATGATGTCACGGCTATGTCTCAGCTGCAAGTATTATTGATAACCTACACAGCCTTTTCTCTGCAAGCTTCTTTGTTTCAAATCTTAAATGAGTTCACCGTGATGCGCCCACCATAGACCGCACCTTGTACTACATTGTATTCGTACTAAACTGTAACGACATGTAGGTCCAGTGGACACACCGACGTGTGCGGGGGTGGCAACTGGGGTGTAGATCATTGCGCCACTTTGTCGTACCAGTCTCAGTGATGTGTAAGACCTCTAGCGCCCCCGGGCGAACTAACTGCGTTGGTATCACATGGATAGTTGACTCAGTACAAGAATCATCGTGAAGAAGATGCGGCACTTGGCCGGGATGGACCCATCAAATCAACGCGGGAGATCCTTGTTCGAGTAACAGCCCAAAGATAAGAGCTGTGGCAACAAGAATGTAAGTTTTTAAATCAACGAAGTCAGTGAGTAATTAGGGCAGTGACAGTACAAGTATTTTGGGTTCAGGTTTCACGCCATCTTCTGATTGGACACCGATATGGATGCTTGACGGTCCACTGATATCAAAACAAGGATATTGTGCGGTGACTGACAGATTCTTCCCCTGAGAGCGGGGATGCTCAGAAGCCCGTGTTGCACCAAAAAGGACAGTCGATCGGACCGACACATCAATATTGGTGACAACGAGCGCTATGTGGCTGATTGCGCTGATCGTTCTACGCGATGATTCGGCAAGGGGTGCTAAATCAGGTTGAAGAACAGTGTGGACCTAAGAAGATTTAGAATTAGCGGACGCTCTGTAGAAAAAAAAAGAAGAATTAAACCTGTTGGGAATAGGAAGCAAACCTCGAGGCCCCGACTTTACGGAGGAATGGGGAACAGGATAAGTGCTGATTAGATGTCCGACAGTCTATAGATGGGATGTTTTTGATCTGGGTTACAATTGCCTAAAACATTTGTTCCCGTCCAAACCTTCTATGGCCTCCGTTGTGCCGACTTTCATCAAACGCCCGTGGTTTTACCAGGCTTTACCCTTAATTGCCGTGTACGTATATCCTTCACATATAAAGTTCCAATCCGAGAAATCAGCCTCGTGCCCTCTTTATCGGTACACTCGCTCTTTGCTCCCACATTATCTTTTTCCTTCAGCGATACCTCCCTCCCGCATCAATGCCTGCTGAGAGATCCCGGGGCTCAATGAAGCGCGAGTCTTCAGATGGTATGTCTTTCCTTCGTTGCATAAATACACTTGATGATGATGGTGGTGGCTTACTCTAAATCAGTAGGCGCCCAATTAACTTGGACCCTTCCTCTTGAGCCTGCGTCTCCTCAGAGCATTGCCTTTGCACCGAACGTAACACCCATCACTTTCAACGAACCACTTCTCAACGTTGAACCTACCTTTGAACCTGTGCTCTTTCCCACTCCCACTGGGGAATGTTCGTCGCGTCGGCCCACACATAGCAAAAAGAGGCCCGACGATCATATTCCCCGTCCCCCCAACGCCTTCATCCTCTTCCGCTCATCCTTCATCAAAAGTCAGCACGTGTCTACAGGAGTAGAAACTAACCATAGCACACTTTCAAAGATTATTGGTCTTACGTGGCAGAACATGCCCCATGACGAACGTCAGATCTGGCACGCAAAGGCAAAGAAGGCATTGGAGGATCATAGGCGGAAGTGGCCGCAGTATGCTTTCCGCCCTTCCCATACGAAAGTCAAGGGTGGGTCTGAGAAGCGCAAAGTTCGGGAAGTCGAGCCGAAGGACATGAAGCGCTGCGCGAAAATTGCTGAGCTCCTTGTAGAAGGTAAAAAGGGCCAGGAGCTCGAAGATGCAATTCAAGAATTCGACCGCACGCATGTCCCCGAGGTTGTTACCCGCTTCGAGGCTCCCATTACTGCTCGGACATATCGCCGATCTTCATCCGCTCCCATTGACAATGCGGAAACGAAGAAGCCGTTCCTTTTATCCTCGCCCGCGCCCGCGCCCCGTCGTGTACGTTCTACAAGCAGCCATCCGTCCCTTTCGTCAACTTGGAAATCTCAGTGCGATGATCTCACGCCGAGATCCGATGGCCTGCTGTCAGAGCATTGTCTTGATGTCTCGGCATCGTCTTCATTTATTCCATCAAATTATTCTTTCCCTGTGAAACCGCAACCTTCATTGGTGAGTCGCGCCGGACTGTTCGGCTCTATTCCCGCTAACTTTTTTTCTCTGTAGGAATTTGATCCTTTCATGTTCGACGTGACGTTCGGCAATTCGATAGCGTCCGCGGGTCAAACTTTCCCTGACTTTTCTCCTTCACCGTGCGGGACGCGGGTTCAAACGCCTTCATTAGCTATCGATACCACACAGGGCAGCTGTGACTGGTCACAAGCTTCATCGCCCTATTGTAACTCTCCTGTCACTCCTCAATTCCCTATCGATCCTTCATCTTTTGATGCAATGTGCGCCGAGGGCGACAATCTGTTTACACCCGGTTCATTTTCCTTCAACGATTCCTATCCGCTTCCTTGCCGTGGGGGATTCCCAGACGCTTTCAACACATTCGGTCACCCAGAAACGTATGACCCTTCGTCGTTCTCGAATGAAGATTTCTTCTCGAAAAACCAATTTTCCCTGTTCGAGCCAGGGAAATTGGAGCTTGCCAGCGTGGATATGGAATTTTCCGCTTTCATGTCATCATTATCCGCCTTCTGATCACAGGTCCACTATTTTTTCCTTGGTATCTAACCGATGTATTTTTACTGATAAACGCGGAACTTTTCAGTGTAACACAACTTGTAACAACTCATCAGCCCTTCTTATCTCATTTTGCGATACATACTTCCATACTTCTGTCATACCCACTTGGCTTTGTGTATAGTTATACCTATCTGCATGTACTTAGAATACTTCTGCTTGCCAGCGCAACAGAGAATTTTCATAGATTGCTACAATTAGTCTAGCTTGAATGATTATGATGCGTTCACGAGGACTTTACGGTGGAATGACGGCATTGAACACCTGACCTTTCATATCGGGTCATCGTACATGCTAGCGCGAATCGCAATCGTAAGAGATCGCAAGGTTCCCGAGCGGATGAGGCAGGTGCGAAATGGAAGATAGGGCACGTGTGTTTAAACTCTTGAGGTCACGAGGTGTCCGACGAGGATGGGAAAAAGGTTGAAAAGAGGGTAACACCGGTTTATTTCCTCGCGCTACTCCCGAGCTCGGGTCAGCTCGGGCAGGCTTGGGAGTGAGGATTTATATTGGGCGCGATCACCGGGGGGAAATGGAGGCCATATATGTGCACATACGAGTGCGCTGAGCGCTGAGCAGGCTATATAGTCCGAGTGAAGATCACTGTGCGATATGGAGTGGACTTCAAAACCTTTGGCGATAAGAAGAAGTTGATCAGCACACGATGCATTCGAAGACCTGACCTCTGCCGAAAAACGGCGCTCATACAACATCTCAACCGCCACTATTACATCGCATTTCGTAAGATCAGTTATCGCGCAAGATGGCAGATCGGAAGTCGATGTAGCGCGTCGCACATGACACATGCACTTCAAGATAAAGTTCCATGAAGTCTGCCGCAAAATTTGCATTCGGAATTCAAGGTCTCTGAAGGAGACAGAACTCATTAGGTCCCGCGGGACAGGAACAAATGAGTCCTTGTACCTTGTACCTTGTATTCCATCTGAGGATATTTTGGTTCCTCACCCCACGGATACCTGGCAATCGTCATCGGTGCTGTCAGAGGAGAAGGATGGGTTCACCATGGAAACACGGCGAGTTCACACACCACCAATCCTAGCCTTCTCCTAGCCTGGGCCAAGCCAGTAAGCACATGTACATGTTTGAAATGACCTGGAATCTAGTCAGCTTGCTTACATGTAAACCAATTCAAAAAAGATACGCACCACTCATTATTTCATAGCACATCCCTAGATGCTGAAAAATAGAGTTTGTTATAATATGGGAATTACTCTCGCTAGCGTTATATATAGTCGCGGTAAGGATTGAGGCGAAAGAGACAAGGTACATACCTCTGAATTTGGACAGATTGGAGGAGATTTGTGTCGCGTAGCCCCAAACGTCCATTCTTCATACATGTACCATGAAGCGCAAGTTGGAACCCAGCTAAATTTCCAGGACCTGGAGCGGGTGTCACCTGTGTATTCAAACGCTGTTCATTCAAGATCAGTTTCCTAACAGACGTGCTTGGTTGTGACTTTCCTCGCATCCTAGCAAGGCGTTGGTTCTGGACATGCCATGATGCACCTCTGCTGCTCGTCTAGTTGTGGGAGATCCATGGGATGCTAAAATGTTCAGCAGGCAAGCTACCAGTGCTTCCGAAAGTTTGTGGCGGCATGCAACATTAACCGAACCAAATATGGTAGGTGCAGTATTCAAATATTCACCCACAACTTCCTGCGAGAAACTCACCGTCGGTCGTGGGAGATTTGCGGTCTGGTTTGCGGTCCCAACTTCCCGATCGAGCGGTGGCGGTGGCGGGACCCCTGGCACCCGGCCACGCGTGCATGTTGAAGGGAGGGACGAAGGAGGCGCGGATTCGATCGAAAGGGACGGGCGTGAGAGGTCGTGGTGGGAGACGGGGAGGGACTC
>KN835618.1:0-18872 GCA_000827255.1 Suillus luteus UH-Slu-Lm8-n1
CAACGTCATCCTCGGTGAAGCTGAATGCGGCCAAGATGTTCTTCTTGTTTGTCCAAAATATTGGCGCAAATGGGAAGAATCCACCTTCAGATCTATTCCCGATCTTCTTATCCAATTTCTGTAATTGGACATCCCAGACCTTCAAACACTTCCCTGTGCATGACTCGACTGCGAGTTTTTTCGAGTCTGTTGAGAATCGAACTGCGCCCACGTAATCTTCGCACTCGAATGGACCAGACACGAGTTTGCCAGTCTCCAAGTTCCATATCCGCGCTGTTTTATCCCATGACCCGCTCGCCAGTAGCGTGTTGTCCTCGGATATATCAATGCAGCTGATTCTCTGTGAGTGGCCTTGAAGATTTTTCGCAACACCCGTCTTAACCTCACAAACTTTCAGCTCCGCACTCCCACCACCAGTCACAACCCATCGACTATCCCTTGATACCGCCACTGCGAACACCTCCTCCTTGCAAACATCCCGCCATTCTTCAATCTCCTTGCCTGTCTTCAGATCCCATCGCCGAGTGGTCTTGTCCCTAGATCCGCTCATCATTCGCTGGCCATCCGGAAAATAGGACATGGATACAATCCATTCTCCATGACCCTTCAAAGTCATTGATGGCGTCAGAATCGATTTATTGGCTGCTGCTTTCGATGTAGAAGCCATCACTACGTCTCCGCCAGTCAAATAGCCAAGTAGGGCAGGGTCTTCTTGGTATGTGTTTGCAGCACCTGTGTGAGCTCTGCTCTAGGCCTGACGTCGATTGTTATTTTTGAGATCCTTGATTTTGCCTAAAGCTGAGCGCTGAGTGCTGATCGTCAGTTCATTCTCGCTGGAAGTTCAAGTGAGATTTGACATTACCGACTCGCTGTCAATGATAGTGAGGGAGAATGTGAGTGCAGCTGTCGTGCAAGATGTGCTCTCTTATAGACTCACAGCCTCTCACAGCAAGTTCCTGTGCTCGGGCGTCAATCTCGTTTCTATTTCCCACCTGCGTGGATGGTCCGGGTTGAACATTCAACCTTTTAGCATTCACCATTTTTCGTCGCTCGATCATTTTTCTGTTTCACCAGCGGAGGCGTTGTTGACATTGTACAGAGACAACACGGCGATCGCCTTTCCTCGTTTGACCGTTGAAACATTCTTATGTCTCGAACGGCTGATACCCACTAACCTATCGGCATCGACAATTTTGTTACCTTGATCACGCTCTGATATCTTTCTGGCCCATCGACGTGCCCATACTCTGAATTCGAAAGGCCGAGAACGACACGAGAATTACTGTGCAATGCCCGTTACTCAAACCCGCTCTCCATGTCCGCTGCTGCGATGCATAAGGTCCGAGATCAGATGCACGACTGGGGCATAACACCAGGCTGATGGAAGGCCATTAGCCAGAGGCATGTCTTAGGGTCGGGTGTGATGGCCACGCTGGCATCTACATCATGGTTCCTTCTCGGGCTCGCAGGCATCGCGTTCGGATATACATACAGCGTCAAGCCTGGAATCTGTATTGATGGACCACACAAGACATGGATATAGGGACGTATCTATAGACGAGGATCCGTGAGTCCTGCATTTTAAGATGAGGAATGTGCGGGGCAGAGAACTGCCTCGACTATCATATATTAATAGCTCATCCTTGGCATACTAGCCAATTGCTTTTTCCTATGTATGCTGGTTTCTTATGTTTTTTCGCCGGACATTCTGTTGTGGGACCATCGGCTTTGTCCAGTGGTATTGATTGATGCACGGATCCGATGTTCCACTCACACATAGGGACGAACTTTTCCAACTTAGAGTCATTAGCGTCAGCATACTGTATAGCGTCGATTGAGAGTAGGGCCTGTGCATGGTCCACCACATACAGCTTGTCGACACAAAATCCGTCAGTCACTATCAACAAGTGAGTTTTATCAAGGGTAGCCCGCATACTATGAGGAATGTGTTGGCGTGCGATCGAAGAACATCATTTTCGTCAGAGTCATGCTAGAGTCGTTCAGCAGCTCTCCAACAAGCTACAAGATACGATGTGGTGACTGAAAGTGAGTGCTATTTTGATGAGTCTTGGTTCCACTGGCGACTGCTGGTAGTCAAACACATGTAAGCCTGACTGCGCTTGCTGAGAGCGAATAGATACAAAGCGAAATGGTAGCTACGGACATAGGTATTGATGCAAAGCCATAGTCGTACAAGGAAGCAGCAGTGTCATAAAGGTAAGGTAAAGCATGCAAGACTCAACAGTTGTCATTTACAAAGACTATGCCTCTAAGCGGGATGGTCCTGCTTGTGGCTGCGACTGACTAGCCAAAGTTTTCATTTCGATTTCTTCATGCTGAACCCTGGAAGATCACATCAGTTAATCAATTTTATAGACGAATGGATTTAGTATACCTGGGAGGAGGCACCGTGACTGGATCAGGAACGTCTTCCTCTTCGTCGTCCTCAAGTTCGTCATCATAGACCGGGGGCGGCGGAACATCCTTCTTCTTCTTTTTCTGGAACCAGCTGAGGCAAAAGAATAGAACGTATGGTCGTTCTCCGTCATCCACACCAACAACATCGGCCTAGAAATGAAACCGTTAGAACTCATAAACCCACCAGAATTGTGAAAAACAAACATATGTAGCTTGTCTAAGTGGTACATCGACAGGTTTTGCGCGCTTTCGTTGTGGTTCGTTGGCCTTTTGTTTTCCTTGGACTGACGATCGAGCATGATTCAAAAGAGACCTGGCACCAGGCAAGGGAGGCGATGGAGGGCGATTGAGAGGTATGGACGATGTGGCAGGAAACTGTAATCGTCAATTCAAATTCAAAAGAAATTAGAGAAAGATCTAGAGACTCACATCTAAAGGATCACGAGTTTGATTGTTCCGACTAAGCCATAATGTGTGGGTGCGAGGAGAGAAGCGCAGAAGTTTGCTGAGGTGGAAAGAGGGTTGCTGGGGGATTGTTGTAGACGGAGGGTGTACTGCAGGTGGGACATATATTGGTCCCTTGCGACACCCGGCGACAGAACGACGAGTTCCATCAGGCTGCAATGGTAGCGATGGATGGATGGGGTAATGAGTTAAAGATCAAACACGCACATTTAGTGTATTACTGAAGGCCCAGACTGGCTTTCTGGGCGCAATGGTCTGTAAGGGAATGTTAGCATACGAAAAGTGGATGTGTACGGGGAGTGCGTACACGGGCCTGAGCAAGAATGTCAGGTGGAGTATCGCAGATGCAGATCCTGTGATCTGTGATGGCTGTCTCCGGTTGGGCTGAGTTGGATGAAGAAACAAAGGTGTATGTCGTGTAAGCTAGTTTGCGCGAATCGGGTGAGAGGATAAGGAGCCAAGATTTCTGAACATCAAAGGAAGCGAGGAGTTGGCGGGACTCGAAAGCCCAGAGTTTGATGGTGTCGTCGTTTGAAGAACTAGCAAGGAGAACACCATCAAATGAGAGTGCTAGACCGAGGACAAGTTCGGTGTGCCCTTCGAAGGAAGTTCCGACAGTCTCGAGCGTCGATGCGTCAAATTCGTAGATTGTCTTCGCATCGTCATCCTCAGTGAAGCTGAACGTGGCCAAGATGTTTTTGTTCTTGTTTGTCCAAAATAATGGCGCAAATGGGAATGGTCCACCGTACGATTGATTCCCGATCCTCTTATCCAAATTCTGTGATTGGACATCCCAGACCTCCAAACACTTCCCCGTCCATGACTCGACTGCGAGTTTTTTCGAGTCTGTTGAGAATCGAACTGCGCCCACCCAATCCCCGCACTCGAATGGACCAGTCACGAGTTTGCTGGTCTCCAAGTTCCATATTCGCACTGTGTAATCCCATGACCCGCTCGCCAGTAGCGCGTTGTCCTCGGATATATCAATGCAGGTGATCATCTGTGAGTGGCCTTGAAGTTTTCTCACAATCCCTGTCTCAACCTCACAGACTTTCAGCTCCACACGATTGCTCTCTCCACCACCAGTCACAACCCATCGACTATCCCTTGATACCGCCACTCCCCTTACCTGCTCCCCACAAACATCCTGCACTTCCTCAATCTCCTTGCCTTCCTTCAAATCCCATTGCCGAGTGGTCGCGTCGTCAGATCCGCTGATCATTCGCTGGCCATCCGGAAAATAGGATATAGAATCAATCCAATTTCCATGACCCTTCAAAGTCATCGATGGTGTCAGAATCGATTTCGTAGTGGCTACCCTCGTCGATGCAGAAGCCATGGCTGTCTCCGCGAGCAAATGAGTGAAGCGGTCAAGTGCAGGCAGGGTTTTCTTGGTATAGACCGGTGTGAGCTCTCCTCGTGTGCTTTTGGCTAGACGTTGATTGTCAGTTCGTCTGCGCTGGAAGAATCAATATGACCAAGAACCTATCAATGATGGAGAGGGAGAACCTCTTCGAGGTGAGTATAGCTGTCATGCGGCAATAGTTCTTATCAACTCACAGCCTCTCACAGCAAGTTCCTGTGTTCGGGCGTCACTTTACTTCCCACCCGCATGGATAGTGCGGTTATGCTGTGCATTCGGCCTCTATCATTCACCTTTATTGCTCGTTCGTTTTTCAGTTTTACACAATTGCTTTCGGCATTTAACGAAGACAACACAGAGAACACATTTCCTCGTCCCATTATTGAGACACTCTGAAGTATTCAATGCAGACACCTAGCAAACTACACAACTTGTCGCCATCGACCGTTTTTGCCTTGATTGCACTCTACACTTTTTTTTGACGCTGCCACCCAGAACGACAGGCCCAGGTGACCCAGAACTCAAGAGGCCGAGAGCCATATTAGTATTATCTCACAATGGATGTCACTCGACACCCGCTCTCCAAAACGGCTGCCACTATGACGCCTGAGGCCTGAGGTCTGACTTGGGCGTGATACCAATTTGATGGAGGTGCAGTATTTTGACGATAGCCCTGACACTGGTAGAGCACTCTGCGTGCATGTCATCAAGTGCGATTTCAGCTTGTATGAGTAGGACTCACTGTTGTTCCAGGCGTCCCATGTCTTTGCACAAGCACACGGATATCCTAGTTGAGCCGTTCATATCCGACAAGCTCCTCCATCCCGTTAGGTTCGATGGAGGCAACGACTGGGAACTACGGAACGAGATGGTCAGTAAGTGTGTCGAAGCCCATTGCTCGATTCCTCTCAGACTCACATTCAAGATACCATCCCCATGTATTTCCCGCTGCAGTTGGCCCTCGACTAGATATATGCACACCTCCGCTTGTTTGACCTCGATGCAGAGGCAGTATTGGAAAGGGAAATATCAGAAGGTATACAATGCAGCAAAAGTAGATGGATGCAATGAAACGCAACATCATGTTCCTGCCTCAGATCCACTGATTTTGCGTTGCTCCAGCGGGGACATAGAAGGTTTGGTTTGACTGTGACTCGTCTTGTGTCAAGACAAGGGTGTGAGATGGCGCAGCTGTAAGATACGCTTTGAGTATTGGTCCTAGTCGGTAGTCACGCGGACTGGTAACAGGACTCATCAGTTCTCTGATGATAGATCCCGATTGTCCTAATAACTGTGAGTCACAGCAGTTGAACGGTATAGCTTTTTTCATTTAGTTATCCCTAGATAATTTGGCGTGAAAATTTTGATCATGTTACATTTTTATGGCGTCTGCTCCTGGTTGCACGTCATGATTGAAGTACTTGTATTCGAAAAAAGATCAGGAGAACCCGGATTGACTATTGTACAGATGTGCTATAATTCCGCTACCTTCGTAGTGTGCTAACGATACAGATTTGAAACATTCATAGGCTGGGCCAAGCAGATACCATCGCGTCTTCAAGCGATCGCAATCCGCTGGGGTTGCTGGTCCGATCCAGCCTTCGGGAAGCACACACTAAGCACTCCATTCTCCATCTTCGCGTGAACATCCTCAACCTGTATGGTACAATAACCTTGAGCACCAGATCGCTGCACGGAATTCACATTGTTAGTGTACTCACCTTGATTCCCTGAGGAATTTGAAGGGTCCTGGAGAACTTGCCATACGAGCGCTCCTGCACCACACAGTTGCCTTTGGTATGATTCTCAGAGCGTTTAGACTCCCCGGATATGGTCAGGCGGTTTCCGTGGACCTCGACATTGACATCCTGTTGTTTGATACCGGGAAGTTCAAATGTCGCGGTCACCGTCTTGGTCTCGGCGTTCTCATGTAGATCCATTCTGTGTTCATATGAGTCAGTGCCGTAGATACGTTAAAAAATTATAGTACGCTTACTTGGGGAACGCGCGATCACGGCGATGAGTCAAGGCAGTATTGCCCTCAACAGTAGGGGAGGGATGAAAACGAGCATTGAATGCATCGTCAAATAGCTTGTCGAACTCGGTGAAGGGATCATAGAATGTGCGCACTAGAGACATGATTAAGCGCAGAGATAGTAGATTTCAAGAGAAATCGCTTTCAAGTGTTGATTGAAGTTAGATGAGTATGCTGAAGCCTGAGTGACTCTGACCAGCATTTATATACCTAACGAAGGGCTATAATAGCCATGACGATACAGGTGTCTTCTAGAAGTTACCTGGTGTTTGGTTGAATGGCGGCGACCGATGACATTCTGTAACATTCGAGAGAAGCCTTAGCAAAGGCGTCA
Source organism: Suillus luteus UH-Slu-Lm8-n1 (assembly GCA_000827255.1). Classification (NCBI taxonomy): domain Eukaryota; kingdom Fungi; phylum Basidiomycota; class Agaricomycetes; order Boletales; family Suillaceae; genus Suillus; species Suillus luteus. Next base: position 6,616 of record KN835618.1, read on the forward strand.
AGTTCCTTATTTGGACGCAAGAGTCTTGTGTACAAATATTTTGTTTCATCCTAGAAAGGAAAGATGGTCTGCCAGTGACCAGGTTGGTGAGTCGGACACTGTGTCCGCATGTAGAAAACCCCTGCTCCTAATACCAATTGCAAATAACTAATATCATTAACAAACTGCGTAAGACCCCTCATAATTGATTCGAACATCGCACTCACAATATATCTGTCAAGCGCATGCAATGACTCGGACCAGTGGCTATAGCCCACACCAATATCATGGGGGCCAATCACCGCTACTCAGTGACTCGGAGCGAACATCTATACATTAACCCTGGCTTGTAGGCTTGTATGCGGGTATCAAGTCCAGGAGTATCTGGCGACGTGAGCACCAAGCAATATCGTACAGTTGTCGACAGGCCCTCGCATCGAATATTCGGAAGCTGTGCCAGGGTAATGCACATCCAGAAGCGCGCAGCTATTCGCATACGGACCTGGGAGTATGCATCAAGCGAGGTGAATGCAAAAACCATCAGCATCTATCTCATTCCCGTGCTCCCCGCCTGATGCACCCAGGCAAAGTGCGGGCCGAGGTGCGCAGAATAGTGCCCATTAGTACTGGAGATCTGGTCTCATGTAATCACAGAAGCTGGAATTTGACCTATACGAGAAGGGTACGCAGTATAAATTATGTCGCAAAGTTGAGACTGGAAGTACCAGATGAGGTGGATGTTGGCCTGGGTGGATGCGTTGAAAGTAGGTTTGCAGGCTGACTTGGGAAAGAAAGTGTTAATCATCGCTGTCTTTCTTCTCCATGTTGCAATTGGCGCTCAGGTCAACACTGAAGAAAAGCACATTGCTTGCATTTGCAGCAATGTTTAACGTTCAGGCGCGTCGAGATGAAAGAATTGGATGTTGGGGGAAATAGATATATGGAAACTTTGTACCGTTCCTGGAAAACAGTCCTCGGATCTCCAGCATGAACCACCGACGGTCTTCCGTTTCTATATTATCATATTGGTCTGCCCGGGGAAGACTGGACCTCCAATATGGAGCTTGGCGCTTTCAATGCATGCTGTCTCCGGGCCATTTGTCGCACTACATTCACGCCTGCCATGCCATCAAAAAACATGGTTACAGCAAAGAACAAAGAAAACTCACACTGCAACTCGTCAAGTGGATCTCGCAACCTTCCATTGTCGCGGCCTGGAAAATTGAACTGCCCAAAGTAAGATCAACGTACGGGTCACTCATTTTGGTCGATATCATCAGTAAACCGATGATTCCTTGATTTTGTAGCCGTGCGAACTGTAGAACGATATCATTCAGCTCCTGCTCGATATAATAATTTATAGCGTGACAAATTTGTGTTGGAAATACATAGCCATCAATGCCTAAAAACTCAGAGTAACATGAGCAGTCGACGACAATAGGCTGACACTCCTCCCTGGCAGCCAATGAGCGGTGGTAGTGCACAGGCGCCAATGATTTTGACAATTGCCGTTTCGTCTTACTTATGCCTTGTATTACAATTTTATCTAATACATTCTCAAGGGAGGTACCTTTGGCACTCACAAACAACCGTACACCGGCGTGTGACTTCCCAACAAAGTCGGGACCCATGACCATGAACGCCGACAGGGGATGTCAGCGCACTCTTCTCGTGCCTCTTTATGTCTCTCATTTTTCATTATGCGTGGTTTGAATTGTAAAATCATGCAAAACCTTCTCATGAGAAGTGCCTTTGGGCACTTGTCGGGAGATCTAGAATAGTATTACCTTTCGCAGAAAAATTATTATATGTTGCCATCGCAGCACGCAAGGCATGTCGGTGGCCTCCTCCCAATCTTGTTGATCGTTCGTGTTTTCCTTGATTCGTGTTTCAATCTAAGATGATATTCATGACCTTTTCTTGGGAGTGTCCTTTGGGACTAGCCAACAAATCTATAATAGCTTGAGATTTAGTAACAAGATTGTGACAAATCGCTGTTGTTGCAGGCAGCGGATCGCGGCGCACTCCTCTTAGTAACCTTCCTCCATGCAAACCCCATTGGCACATTTACGGAGATTGGTGTGATTGTTATGAATATATAGTATACTATGGCATTTTAATATCTTCATCAATTCACTGCTGGCTGTGAGGTGTGGCCTATGCCGCTGTATGTAGTGAACAAAAAATAGGACAAACGCGAGTGCCATCCGATGTACATATTTTAAGTTACAGAAAAAAACATACAATACGATCACAAAACGAAAATGCGATTAGAATGCAGAAAAAAATGAAACAAAACGTCAGAAGAGTGATAGGACAGATCAGACGAGCTTGTCACTAAACTCAAGATTTGAAGCCATCCGTTAAAGTCTCTCAGGCTCGTTCTGGAACCTAGCACCTCTGAGCACAATAGTAGCCATACACTCAAACGCCTTGGGAGCATCGATAGCGATGTCGTCCAGAAACTCCGTATAAACCCCTCAAGCGTACACCGTCCATTGCTCGTAGCCTGCGAGAAGGAATCACCGGCCAACCTCCGCCTCCTTGCTTTCGAGCGTGGACGCAACCAGCTTATCCATGAGGCGGAAGTGGTGCGTCAGGAAGATTAACAAATCACTAGCCTTGGGAGGCACCTGCGGGAGAGAATTGCCGCCTGCAACAGCCCAGCCGTCAGGACCGCCGCGTTGAGAACCACTGCAAGACATGCTTATCTGACGGTTGAAAGACTCCTTCTCGGTAGCTGCTTTCTCCTTAGCGACCTGTAACACAATCAGTACAAATATTTTCGGCGATGCTAGTCCATCTTACCAGCTCGTGAACAGCAGCAATCGTTGTAGGTGCGGCAACATGTTGAATGACCCATTTAGGGATGGGCATGATTGAAGATGTCGAACGGTTCGAGTTCAATTCAAGACGGAGACTTCGTGATGGAGACTGAAGAAACCACAGATTCGACTAGCACGGAGGTTTTTGTGCAATTGACTATCATAGGCTGTTGAGTAAATATACTGTTAAAACAAACTAGCAGACACTGACCCAAGGTGACGGCGTTGACTTTGCCCTTGATAATGACAGTCGTATTCTTGCAAGCAAAGAGGTTGATCACTTGGGTAATATCTGCATTGGCAGCCTCCAAACCAGATTCATTTTCTTGATATTCCTACATGACCATTAGATGGATCACCTCATTTGAAACGAGATACCTACAATGATCCATTTGTTGCCCTCTAGCGCAAATTTTGCAGGCTTCTTGCCCATCAAAGCCTGTGGTTTGGTTGGTTTAACAGGGGTTGGTTTAACAGGCTTCTTGGCAGCTATCCGCATAATGAGGAAAAATTGATGTGAGGCATGGAAGACAACGATAACTCACCCGCCCTGGCACTTGCAGGGACAACACTTCCAGCTCGCAGAGCAGGGTTCTTGTGTATCATCTCGCTTTTGTCAACTTTACGTAGCCCCTTTGTTACGTCCGCGCCGCGGTTCAAGTCTGCAAATACAGCAGCAACCCCACCAGCAGGTGCTGCCGGGGAGGATGGTGATCCAGCCTGAGGTGGCGGTGGCAGGGGCCCACTGACAAGCTGTGAACGGGACGATTCGTACTCTGAGACCGGGATACCCTGCAAATGGTGGTCTATGATGGTTTCTAATTCAATGCCAAGTGGATACTCATGTTGGCATTCCAAACAAGACCAGTAGTGTGGAATTCCATAACATAGCGCTTCATTCCATCAAGAACCCCATTGAACGCCCGGACCCACTCCGCGTGCCTTGGGTCCCTAGAATGCATGTCAACTTAGACCATTCCAATAAGATGTCGGCCGCACTTTTCTTTGAAATCTTTGAGTATCCTGTTCGTATAGTACGCGGTGCTCTCCTTTATTTCATTCACGTATGGTCCTGGTTTGGGTTGCTGCAGGCTGTCGTCATTCAACTAGTATTTTGACGCGTTAAGATCATACCACAGTGACCCATCCAATGAAAGCAGTTCCATCTGCAATGACAGTGAAGTGATTGAACCACTCTCGCTCCTTTCTCGCAGCCTCTTTAGCGCGAGTCACTGCTTCAATGCCTGCTTGGAGTGGCGAAAGGATTTCGGCTAACGCCTTGTCATCGGGTTTTCTGCATGCCGCAGCCTGGTGAAGTACAGATCGCAGGGTAGCAAGTACTTTGGCAAATAGATCAACCTGTGATATGCAGCTCTTCAGCATGAAATACAACAAAACAATCGTGGAATTATATGACCTGCTCATTGAGTGGAGGAGGCGCGATGGCTTTATTGATCTCCAGGAACGGTTTGAGCTTCCCTTCTATAACAATCTCATCGTACACGGTGACTGCCCGTGGCACCGCTGAATGCACTTCAATCGCAGGTGGTGGTGGGGGCGGGGGCGGTGGAGCCGATGGAGTTTCAGCAACCGCTGCGCTAGTAACAGTGCTGGTACGGACGTTCAAGTTGGTCACACGTGACATTAAATAATGTAACAGTGTAAGACTGACCATTGCTTGATATTGGCTACAATTTTTGCAGTTCGCGAGTCATAGTGAAGATACTACTAGCAGTGGTTATCAGGAGGGCTGGAAATACTAGGTGTCAAAGTATAATTGAGTCATTCAGAAATATATGTAGTCATCTTCCTCATTTTCATCGTATTCTGCCTGGTCATCTAGACCATCTACGCTTGACTCGTCCTCGCCGTCGTCCTCGTCGTCGACATCATCATCAGACTCCTGTTTGCAGTCACAGTTGTCCGAGTCGTTTTCAAGGTCGTCACCGTAAGGTCGAAGATTGAAATCCTGGTCGTTCTCATTTTCCTCAGCTTCTGGGCCGCCATCCGCGAACCCCGTGTTGGCGCAATCTCTGGTTATCTCCCGCAGGACGGCAGGATGGCCAATCCCATGATGCGTGTATCGCATAAACATATCCCGGTCGACAAAGCTAAGCAGCCGACAATCAGGTAAGAGAACTAGGGTAGGGGATTACACGCACATGCCAATGTAGTAGGCTTCCCAGTCATCTAACTCGCCGGACTGACGTGTGAACGACCGTCCATAACGAAGAGAGGAAGACCCGCGCCCAGAAGCAAATGCCGGAATTAAATGCGTACTTCAGATGACTTGACTGGGGTTCAGGAACCCGAATGCGTCACGGTCCGAGTCTTCAACAAAAGCAACCTTGGGCAGTCGAGCATAGCTCATACCCGACTGGTGGTCAATTAAGGGCGCCAGCCACCTTACATAGAGAACCTCAACGCGATGCTTTTTGGCTGGGCCGTCAGTATTCAGCCACACCTCTACGTGATAGATGCCCAAAACACGGGCATACCAGTACGGGTGTTGAGGCCTCGTTTCCCCCGATAAGACCATGATATCAGGATGCGTGCGAGGATTGATGGTGTCGTGCTCTCTTCGAAGGTCATAAGTTGTATAATACACCTGTCAAATAGAATAATCAGATACTAGCGAAAATTACAACATATGTACTATACCTGCATTATTTGGACGGAATACAACCTGTTGTCCGGGATGATGATCGAATTGCGCTCGTCCTCTGTGAAGACGTGGTCACAATAACTGACATCTAAGTTCCGCAGCCGATATAATATATGGTCCTTCAGTTTCGGGATGAAGGCCTGCGCGTTTCCGTGAGTAAGGTAGATGATAAAGAGAGCAGGACATACTGATACGGCTGGATCATCACCATGATCCCGAAGAAATCTGAATATCTGCAATGGATTGTTGTAGTCAAGTTTTGATATGTAGTGATGATCCTTGGACCGTGCTGAGTCGACGGGTTGTTGCTCGCCAGTCTGCGAACTGTGTCCTGTCTCTGCAACTCGCCGGAGGACTCGTCGACGGCGCTCGTGCTTGGCAAGCTGAGCCGGGGTGTTGATTTTACTTGTCAGCGGATAGAACACTTTAAGTGCTCGATGTGCCAATTCTCCCTGCACAGCAATAAATTTGAGATGAGAAGATGAAGCAGAGATATACGTACAATTTGTGTTGTGAAGGAATCTACTGTCCCAAAGAGTCGGATGGACTGAAAATAATCACCCATGGCATGAAATTTATAAGTGTTCAGATTGAATTTCTTGGCCTTTCGGCCGCCGCTCCCAGCGTCCGCATTGTTTGTATCCAAGCGCTCACGTGTAGCCTTGCGCTCACGAGCAGCCCTTTCTTTCAGTAGCTCTACTGTGGCGAAAGCAGCACACGTGAAGTCTCGGAACTTGCGCAACTGACGGGACAATATCTTAAACGTCCCATCCAAAGCCGCCAAGGTGCTGTCGGAATGCATCCTTAGTTTGGCAAGGGCGTGCCATTGCGCAAACCTGTAAAGAAGTGATTGTATGGTTGCATCGTGGTCTCCAGGGAAAAGTCCTTCGAAGACAGGTATGGCACACTGAGATAAATGTCAACGATACACATCAACGACTTAGCGAACAAGGCAAACCTGTAAAATATCTTCAAAGTCTCGTGCAGCAAGTCTTTTCATTTCCGAGGTATTGTTCGCAAATTTGCGAATGACCCCGTTACCATATGACGGAACTTGACGAAACCTATGTTTGACATAAACATTTTGAACTGAAAAGAAAGAGTGTGAATATACCTGCCGTTGAGCATTGCAACCAAGGAGTCACCGCCGGGAAGGGCGTACAGGAGACGGATGAGATGCGTAAATAAGGCCTTCCATGTCCCCAGCTCACATTCATGCATGAAATCGACCACAAGCATGCGAAAAACGTCAAATCCCAGCGGTCCGAGCCTCTGTGCAAATGTGTTCTAGTCGAAATAAGGTACTAATGAACAAGGAATTGACTCCGAAGGCACTCACTACAGTTGGCACCCAGGACCCCTCTCCAAGAGCCGCCTGTACCTTTGACCCATCAACAGTATTCCCCTCCCTGTATATAAATTCCCGGGCTTTGGATACACTCGCCAAACAGTAAGTCCGAATGTCATTTACGCGGTCTTGCATGTCTCTAAATAAGCCCAGGAGATCGAACGAAGCTTTCGGCGTGAAACAACGCGGACATGGGCAGGAGCCCATGTCTTTGATCGTGGCCAATAAAACTCTGATGTTAATTAGCACTTCAATAAAAAACCGAACAAAGGGAGCGCACTTTTCTGGATAGTCGGCGGAGTAAGTAAATATGCGAGGAAATACCCTTCTCAATATTCCATCTGGACAACGAAGCACCATTCCATGGCGGTATGCTTGAATGAAGTCCGCATCAAGCAAATGTTTCCAACATGATTGAAACAGGTCTCGTCGACAATGCGCATGGAGTGCTGCCATGCCGCTTTTTGATATACGAGGCAAGTTGTTCAGGACGTCTTTAACGTTATCCGGAAGCTAAAAATTTGATGTGAGAGAGACGTACACATGGGAGGCGATTGACTTACAGAAGGAAAAAATCCTACAAGATGGCATGCGCCAGATGTGGGTGCTGACCGTGCGTACTTGGTTAAGTTCCCGAAGTAGAGATATAGAGGCCAAGCCTTGGCTGTTCCGAAGTTTGCTAGATGGGTCGCGTCCGAAAAAAACATAAGTCCAGCGATAACACGCTCGAGTGAGCAGTTAGGTTCCCGCGGCTGCCTTTGCAAATGATCATGAGCTTCGAGCCAAGAATCAGAGGTATAGAGTTCGTCGAATACGCGTTCTTGATGGTTGTCCAGAGGGTCCTTCCACAGGCGTTTGAAAGGAAAAAGATGAAATGCATTGGCTTGGATGTCGGCGAATGCGGAACGGATAACTGCTGTGAGCGGGCGGTAATGAAGCCCAGGAATCGTAAATGACCTGGACTCGTCGTCTTTAGACTTTGTAGGTATATCCAGGACGATGTCTGTCTCCAGCCAATCATCTGGAAAGGTGACGGTACCCTTTCCTCCAGTATTGTCCAATGTACGGAGACTCCTCCTTACCGAAAATCCATCAAGATCACTTGGATTGAAGTCCTCGGCCTGAATTACTTCTCGAACAAGACGCGTGACTTCCTTCTCTGATTTCTGGTGACTACCAGAGTTCATCCACGTCATTAGCCGATATATTGTCATATTGAGGAAGGGATAAGGCGGTTCAGATAGCTCAGGGGATGAATCGGACCCTCGAGTATGCGCATCCGCAGCCACCGGACAGGATCGAGCTAGCAGCGAAGATTGAATGAATTTATCGGGCTCAAACGATGGGCGCCTAGGATATTGCCGACAAAGCCCAACTGCATTAAATACCGTTTGCAGAGAATCTCGCAGCGTCAATAGAACTCGTTGAATTTTGCGCTGAGGTGGGTTCTGACTCGCTTGAGATGGTGGATGATTTGCAGAGGAATCCGAAGGATTGGTATCTTCATCGGCAGGCAGAAGATCATCGTAATGTCGTGGGACTAGTCTAGACATGCGTTGCGAAGGATATCGACCAGCGTCCGCTGGTAATCCATAAGTGCCATAGTAACATATACCGCAATTACGAAAGTACACACCTGAACTACCATTATTATCTCGGTCAGGAGCATTTTCCATTGCAATACCCGAAGTACCCAGCTCCTGAAACGCGGAAGTTGAGGCATTAGCATAAGCAGTGCTGGCTGAATTGACGTGCTCAGTTAGCATGCGAAACGCTAGACTTATGAAGGCACACACCTGGAATACTGTCATTGTCTCGTTCAGTGGCATCATCCATTGGAACATCTGAAACGTGGAATGCAGAGGTTGGGCTATCGGCACGACAAGTGCTGCTTGAGTTGATTGATTTAGTCAGGTTGCGGAGCGCCATAGGGTCACAACGGGCAATAGGTTTCGAACAACGATTGGAAAATAAGATAGGCCCGAGCTGTGAGTCGGAAGGTAGGCGTCGGGTCGAACTTATACAGGATAGTTACTTACAGGATTCCTGGCGCTACTAGTCGTTGCGTGTGGTGATTTCAATGATTGAAGTGACTCTTTTGCCCGGTCCCGCCTTTTCTGTGCCGCTAAGTGGCTCGCCTTCTGGTAATGTTTGCATATAATTCGATGTTTATCGAGTCCGCGAAAATCTGTTTGCTTTTCCCAAGAGCAACGCGGCGCACCGCAGGACACCATTAAAAGGATGAGGACAATAAGCAAAGTCCAGGACAGTTGATGGTGTGCAGCCACCATCACCGTGGAATGCGTCTACGTGATGAAGACCAAGCAGGAAGACCGTTGTTCCTGTCAACATTGAGGTCACGCCGGTAGTGTCGAGAACAAGTGAAGAAGTGGCCAAACTTCGAAAGTTCGATTGCCAGCGCAAATATTAGATAAGTCACTCTGTGATTGATAAGGTATTGCCCTATTCGAAAACTGGCAACATTCTCCAATTGCGACGGTACAGGAGGTACTGGTTATGATAGCGTACGCAGACAACAAATACGAGGTAAAAAAGTTATAAGTTGTTACAAATTAAGCAAAGCTACGAGGTTGAAGTTGGTTGTAAGGAAGGCGAAAACACTATTTGCGGGAACAAGCTGGACACGACGGGGACAAACGACATTTAGAGTGCCTGTAAAAGCCAAGTAGGCTTGTACTCTGGCATCATACCGCTTGCCTGCTCAACCTTCCCCGCCCACTCATCCTCCTCACGTTTCAGGATTGTCAGGAGTTGACTGTACTGACGCACTCGATGCTGCGCTGCAGCATAGCTTGCATACACCGCATTAATGGTGTAAATGAGGAATTGCTTGGTGTGATCTGGGTCCGAGTCAACCTCGTCGAGCGACATCTTCCAAATGGTTCTTAGTGCTTGCGGTCAAGTTGAAAGTAAAATCTTACCACATCTGCTTGCAATTGCCGGTTGTGTCCAGCAACTTCGATCTTCGAAGGACATTTGTCCTCTCCAGCTAGGGAGACAGTAAGGGCATGCTGAAAGGTCGCGAGATCAAAGCGAGGCAACGAAGGTGTTGTTGACATGGACAATTTGGAGGGGTGGTGGTTTATGCGCGAAAGTTCATTTTTGGGACATAACGGCTCAACGGGATGTTGAATAAATTTTATTCGGAGAATTGAGGCGTTGAACTCCGATTAAAAATAATGTGAGGCTTCTTGCGGCAGAGACTGCTATGGTAAAGAGAATTGATTGCAAATGTTACTGATATCCGATGACCACAGGAAAATAAGACTAGTGTTGCCGCCGAGGCGAACCGAATCGAATCGAGGTAGTGCTGCCGAAGTCCGGTTCAGTCTGGTTCTTCAACCATTTTCTCTGAACCTCGAACCTGACCATGGGTTCGGTTTAGGGAAAAAGGTTGAACCCTGGACTGAACGCCAGCGAACGGGTTCGGGGGGTTCAGTTCTGGTTCAGAACGGGTTTGAACCACCGAACCAAGCAAAATTTTCTTCCCTAAGGCTGCGCCGGTGTGACGAGCCATGGAAAGTTCATCAAGGGTTGTGTGAAAGTGTACCAACTGGGTCCAGAATACTGCATGGCCATGCTCCACTAGTTCCACAGCAGTTGCCAGTGCACCATTACGAATGCCACACGAGAAAGCATCCACAGCAAGCGAAGTCGTAGCCATGCTCACGACATCGAAATGATGTGACACTGCCTTCAGATGATGCGCGAAGCGGCGATCAAAAAACCAGCCATGTATAAAGTTTGCGAGTATAGGCTTGAACCTGAGTGCACCATTAGCAACGGTTACAGAACCCAAGATATCTGCCGACTTTTTGGGGTTGGAATTGACAATCGTGAAATGACGTCTGCCGTGGTCTAGTATCAGGTGCACAGGCATCAATTGAGTCCTATGAGGGAGAAAAGAGGGTGCGTACAGATGTTGAACTCCACAGTTGAACCTTGATACTGAGAGTATCTACAAATCGGAAGTTTTAAGTGTCTCAAGCCAGAAGAAATGTTCCACTTACCTATCCCAAAGTGTTGTACCAAACTTCAATATCATAACCCACATGACATCCAACGACTGAGTTCAACCCAAAACAATACCCTTCCTAACTAACGGAAGTCCACCTGAAGCTTGAACCATATTAACATGTCTGCAGAAATTGGAGAAAGGAGAGAAGGGATGGCAGGCGATGCTAAGGCAGATGGAGGCGTTTCAGACATCGTGCATGCACTGGCGAAGACAATCAATACATGGCGCCAATTAGTAGCGTTATTTTCACTTACTTCGCAATCAATTTCAGTGGTTGCGGATTGGCCAAAGATGAGACTGTCGGAATTGCTGTCACCTGAATCTAGTGGTCTAAAAGATTCGTTAGCAAATGCACGAAACCAATACCAGTACTCATCAAAACTTACCGTCGTGAGTTCTGCACACAAATATGACGAAAGACCATCCTCTGCTCGAGCGGAACTTTCGTTTTCACGGCACACATGGCACAGTGGAATGCTCAGGCCGACTGGCAGGGGTACAAGATCTCCTACATAGTGCTGCCCATCAATGAGTCGTTCTATCACTAGGTTGAGGTAGAGGGGGTTTGGACCAGTTCGAACCAGTCCGAACGTGTTCACAATTATCACTCAAGGACTGAACCTGGAACTGGATGTGGAGTTCAGTTCTTCAGTTACATCGAACCTGTAACTGGACCCTCGGTTCGGTCTGTGAAGGTTTGGGTTCGAACCTAGGTTCAGGACCAGACTGCAGCAGCACTAAATCGAGGTGGAAATTTGTGGTAAATCGACACAGATTGGACTAACAAATTGAAACGATTTGCGCCTCGTTCACCTCACGATTTGGAAATGAGTTCGGAGTTATACGGACCAATGATCCAACCAATGAGAAGGTGGAGATTTTGCGTGCCCACCACGACTGTTGAACAATGATTATTTACAAGTTACTATATGACAAGCAAGTATATCAATTATAATCAATGTCTCTTGCATTCTGGAGCAACTCGTCAAGCTCGCGAAGATTCCCGGCAGCCATTAACTCGTCAACTGCTCTGGGAGTCACAGGTCCAGAAATTGTGTAGTCCTGCTTGTCAGCCACCAAGTCCTCCGTAAAATTGAAGCGGTCTTGCTTATAAACAAACTTTAGGACCTGTAATGCTTCGAGTGTGGCCAGAGATAAGTTGCTGCGCCGTAGAGTGCAGGTCTCTTTGCTGGATGAAAATATGCACTCAGAAGGTACAGATGAAGCTTGAGCAGGCAGAACATCCATAGCGACGCAAGCGGGAATGTATGTTCTTTTTTCTGGCGTGATACCTGTTAAGCTTGTGAATTACCAACAGAAATATATCACATACCTCCCAGAAACAAACGATATCTGTGTTCCGTTCAGCTGTTTCATGTAGTATACCTGCATCTTCATAAC
>KN835619.1:0-18877 GCA_000827255.1 Suillus luteus UH-Slu-Lm8-n1
TAGCAGTAGTATTAACATTTACGACTTATGCTTAATACAACTTTTCTTGCTTTTTGGTGATCTGCCTGGGCGCGCCCAGCTGAATTTGCTTTTACAAAAGTCTTTTAAGTTGGAAAAGTAGCGTTTTGACTCAATGTGTGACGAGCCATCTGTGATATGTTATGATTGTTCAAGCCTTCAGAAGCTTCAGCGCTGTCAGCTTCAATGACTACATTAGCATTGTATTATATAATACAGATATGTGCAAAACGGGATGGTGTTGCTGCCCGGGGGGTCGTAGGCGTGGGCGGTGGGCATGGGCGACTTGTGCGCCCCCGAACTTTGAGCGTCCCTATTGGTTGGATTGAACGTTTTCACATACACACCCGAGGTGCACATGGTTATGGTCTGGACTCTGGCACAGTCTCGATATATATAGAGAACTCTCGCAGAGTACCACAGGCCTCCATCTAACACGGTACCCAAAATTTCTCGCCCGTCTTTTTCCCAACTTTTGCCAACTTGAAAGCTCGAAACAACGGTATGCGTGTCATTGTGAAACCGCCGCTTAGAATTGGACATTGCCCTCGTAAAAGACGGATAGGCATTGTTGATAACATACAACTGCTGAATGTCTTCCTACCAAAATAGCCTCGACTGTGGCATGCAGCTGTACTTCTCAGGCCTAGGACAAGCCGACGGGTGGTTGGCATGTTCTGTCCCTGTGAGCGCGGCTCCATGCTATTATCTCAGATCATACTCACCAATGTTCCTGTTTTCTTCGACAAGCATTTTACAATGAAAACACTTCCAATCCCCATAGTATGTCGCGTCGTACATGGGAACGTGGGTCTATCCCTTCCTTCATGGACGGTAATGCCCCATCGTCACGATACATTCAATGGACTAGCCAAGGGACACGTCAGCTCCCGGCAGCCAGGACAGTCCGAGGAACACTAGGACAGCACTTCCGGATACCCGTTCCAACTTATCGGCGATTCTGGACCTTAGTCACAGCCATTTCATTACCGCTTCATCAAAACCACGATGGGCTAATTTGAGGATGCTGCGGCGTACACGACAGGTATTCTAACCTGGTATTTACTTGGTAAGACTTGCACTGCGTGTATGCAACTCCCGCTGTCACGATGACCTTCGGTTCTGTGTTTGCTACAACTGGTGAGTACCCCAACATGATTTTCTCTTGGTGACATCTACGAGCAAGTGTGTCGACAGTAGTCAGTGTTGGCCCGTATCACTATGTCCCCACGGAGTGGATTTGTGTCCTTGTGAGTCGTGTTGTTTCTACAGCTTGCATCCATTTCACGTTCTTTTCCAGTTCGTGGTGTTGTACAGTATATCGGCTGGTATGGATTTCGATTGTTGACGATGCACGTTCTTGACCCCACATCTCCAGCCCTCCACTTGGGCCAGGCGCTGAAGTATAAACTGTGGTGGATGATTCCCACGGCGACCTTCGCAGGTCTTTTGGAAATATTAGGATGGAGTGCCAGGTTATGGTCGAGTCGGAACCCCAGGCTTTTGACGCCTTATGAGATGCAGTGAGTATTCATCCAGAAGGAATCACTTGTGTGCACACTTGAACGCTTTCGCTGAAGGATCGTCGGCACTATCATAGCACCTACCCCGCTAGTTGCAGCCAACTTTATCATCCTCGGCAAGGTTATCACTCAAATTGGATCCCAGTACAGCCGTCTGACCCCAAAGATATGTTAGTGTTGTTTGAATTCTCAATTGTTAGCTTTGATTTACTAATTTCGCGTAGACACCATCATTTTTCTCTGTTTTGTTAGTGTTATACATTCAAGCGGTGTTGATTTTTCATATCTCCTCTTCTCCTAGGATGTCGTTTGCTTGATAGTACAAGCTGTGGGAGGTGCATCCGCTGCGCACGCCGCCAGCACGAAGACAAACGCTACGATGGTATGTACATCATCTCATGTTTCATCTAGCATTCACATCATCGAGACAGGGCGCGAACATCATGCTAGGAGGAATTGCTGCTCAGCTATGTGCGTGATGAGTGCCCCTGTAACTTCTCGCTGAAATTCACGTCCTTCTCTTTCCAGTTGCAATAGTGATCTATGTCGCTTTAGCGGCCGAGACTCTCTTGCGTCTGAGATATAACATGCCCTTCCGCTACGTTGACCAGCCTCGCATATTGGAGAAAGGCCAACCTGCTGTGAGTAAGAAATTGCAACTCATGCTTTTTGGAATGGCGTTGTGCACCCTCTGCATCTTCATTCGGTTAGCATTCAACGCAGTTGTGAGCGGTCGTGATGTGCTTATATCCATCCTTAGGTCGGTGTACCGTACCGTAGAGCTCGCCAATGGATGGGCTGGGCCAGTGATCTCTACGGAGCGCTACTTCGGTACGTCGCACTACCTTCGCTGTGAATACCCTGACAATGCTCCATGTCGTTAGACTGGCTCGACGGTGGTATGGTCACTCTCGGCCTCTATACTCTCAATTTCTTCCACCCAGGTATCTTGGTGAAGAAAGACGATTTTATGGCTCACAGTTCACAGCAAAGCACTGACGAGGAAGCTAGTGCGACCTAGAATTTTAAACTTTGGTTGGGTTTTATTACAGAGGGGCAATGCATACGGACCGGTACATTTACTAGAGGAACAGTTGTTAGCATGGTTTAACTATATATACATATGCGACATTTTATGAATACTTGGATTTTCTTCTATACTCCTTCCACTCAAAAGTGCTTAGAAACTTGTACAATTGGAATCGCACTTACTAAGGACTGAGTACTGAGTATCCAGAGCATCTCACCTCCTCTGAATCATATCATGATAGTCCCCTACTGATAAGTGGTCTAACGTTACACGGTGTACTTATCATATCATATGATAGCCTGAGGCTAGTCAGTGCCGTAATAGTCGCTCGATCGTCGATCTGGTAAAGAAAGTGAAGAGAAAGGTGGAGGGGTTCGAGTGTACTTGTGACACCCCGTGGATTGTAAACACAACCAAGTAAGCACACGGTTACGATTTATCGATACACAGAGTCCTACTGCCCGTTATAGATGCGTGACGCTTAATAATGAGCGCGCGCTTCCATAAACTCACGGTACCTGGGTGGCTATGCGACTTGCTACTCCCTTCAATCCAAGTCGCACCCTTTCGCCGCCGCTGCACTGTGTACAGCTTCTCATATGTCTGCTAATCCGATTCCCAGTGCTTGGCGCAAGCGTCTATCGTGCGTGCAGCATAACTTCTCGAGCTGAACTCTTAACTCTCAACTTGAACCTCCTCCCACTCATTTCGTCCACCGCTCATCATGTTGCTCTATCGCACAATCATGCCTGATCGCTCAAAGCGCCGAATTATCACACTTGAAGGTGTGCTCCTTCATATTACATTCGTGATTGTTTCATGACCTACACGCTCTAACTGCAGTCATCAATGGAAAGAATCTTCAAGTCCCCTCGAGGCGCGTTCCTGCTGGCATCTACGTCTTCATCAATGTCGACTCCCGGAGATGCTGGAAATCGGCCATCAGTGTCTTATCATCTGATCATTCTGTGGTGTGGGGGGATACTGTAACTCTGTAAGATCTATGGTCACTGTCTGACGCGATCCGAGAACTGATCGCCGTTTATAGGGCATCACATACCTCAACTACGTTATCAGTGGAGATCAGGGCGTCCTATGAACTTGGTCGAATGCTAGGTGGTGGAGAGGTCATCGGTAAACTTAAAACGTCGGGGAATAAGCTGCTTCATCATGGAGACGAACCATTCGGTGAGTGACTTGTTCCTCATTCATGCTCATATAATAACATTCGTAGATATATCCTTCCCACCTGTGCACGGTTCCCGCCCTTCCCTCACACTGAAGGTTGCCGTCGTACATGCTTGTGACAATCAGGATGACGCACTGTCTGGTGTGAGTGACGCTGGTCTATGCTGTTAGCTTTTGCTGATGGAACGCCAACTATAGTCCCTCGTATATTGTGAGCTTGGTCGAGACACAGATGGGGGCCATGTAAGATTTGCCAAATACATGACACGCCGCTGTAGGGTCTTTCACCTGAACGCTGCTTTGCAGCATTTTCAGTTGGTCCTGGATCGGTGTCCAGTCAACCATCCAGATCACGGAGCGGCTCTCACCAATCTTGCATATGCGCACCTTCAAGGTTATGTTCATCATGATCTTCAAGATATTGATACCACCACTTCCTTTTTTCGTGAAGCCCTTGCATTGCGTCCGCAGGGCCATCTCGATCATCTCTTATCTCTATATAATCTCACCGAAGCGCTGACTTGGCGCCACAACAACAAAAGCACTGATGCCGACATTCGCGAAGCCGCCCAACTCTATCATGAGCTGCTACCTATCTGTCCAGAGGGCACCTATCTTCGTAGCATTGCGGCAGGGACAAATGGCGTCGATTATGTGATCCAATCATGCTACAGTCTTCCAGTAGACGGATCCGATGAAGGCATGCACCTTCGAAGGATCGTCCTCGAGCTCTGTCCTCTGGGCCATCAACTCCATATCGCAGCTCTCAGCGGGCTTTCAAAAGCATTTAAAGCGCGTTTTGACCTGCACGGCAGCACCGATGATCTTGACAAGAGCATAGAACTCGGTCGAGAATTCGTGTCTCTGTCACGGTGCCTCGAGGGACTTGATACTGACTGTCGTGCCAACACTCTGAACTACTTGGGATTTTCGCTTGTGGCCCGCTTCGATCACCAAGGCAAACTTAGTGACCTCGATGAGGCCATCCATCTATACGAAGAAGCGCTGTGCCTGTGGGCTAATGACGTCGGTCGTGAAATCGCATCGGACAACCTGGGGTGCGCCCTCATCTCCCGTTTCAACACAGGCGGCGACATTGATAACGTCACCCGAGCTGTCAGCCTCTTGCGCGAGGCACTAATGTTGCGCCCACTTGGGCATCCATATCGTCACATCACGCTTTACAACCTTGCCGTCGCGCTCACAACCAGATATGACCATTTGCATGTCACCGAGGATCTTGACGAGGCCATTGATCGGTATCGCGAAGCCTTTCAGTCAATGCGGCCTGACGATTTAGAACGCCATACAATGTGTTTGAATTTGAGCCCAGGTTTCATGCAAACTCAGGAAAATGAAGATATCGAGGAGATTATTACCCTTTGCCAAGAGTCATTGGCGGCTCTGCCTTCACTGCACCCGGTCAGGCATTTCAGCTACGTGCGGTTGCAAAAGGCCTATTTGTATCGTTACCAGATTCTACACGACCCTGCTGATTTGTCGTTCGCTATAAAGAACTTCAGACTTGCATCAAAACATCCTACTCAAGGATTTCCTCGGCGTATCACAGAGGCTGTTGACTGGGCTTGCCAAGCAGAAGTCTATCAACATGAATCTGCGCTCGAAGCATACCAAATGTGCTTTGAGCTTTTCGACAGCCACGTGATGACGCAATCATCGATCATCTCACGGCGTGAGGCTGCAACCGCTTTTGATGATTTACGATCGCTTCCTGTTGGTGCAGCCTCGTGTGCCATACGTCGTGACAATCTACAACAGGCAGTTGAACTTGTGGAGCATGGTCGTGGTCAGCAATGGTCGCTGGCATCTCGACTCAGGACTCCAGTTGAAGACGTCGAATCAGCTAATCCGACACTGGCGCACGATTATTTGGAGCTGAGCAAGCTCATTTCCAATGCCGCACAGAGCTCCGCAGCCATCACTGACAGTGCTGCTGCTGATCAAGCAGCAACAGAGTATAGGAGACTTACAAGGCAATGGGAAGCTACGGTAGCTGAGATACGTGGTCTTCGGGCGTTTTCGCGGTTCCTTCTCCCACCCTCCTACGAAGATTTGCAAGCGGCAGCTCGCCAGGGTCCGGTCATCATCCTCATTGCGAGCCAATATTCGTGTAGCGCCATCATCGTTCCAACGTCAGGAGGACCACATCATGTTCCTTTACCATCTGTCACTCTCGTAGATCTGACCAATCTCAAAAATCGCTTCGCCAGGGCAATACGACACGCATCTGTCATGGGCCCCAAAGTGCCGCGGAACGATCTTATAGTCCTCTTGCGGACAGTATGGGACGAGATCATGCTACCCGTCGTCAACGTACTCGAGCACGTCCTCGAACTGAAGCGCCAATCTCGAATCTGGCTGTGTCCAACCTCAGCTTTTACGTCCATTCCTCTACATGCAGCTCACCCCTTCCAAACGAACGCAGATGGCTCTAAGGAACGGTGTTTGGAAGATCTCTACATTTGTTCTTACACGCCGACACTTTCGGCTCTAGTCAGATCTAGACAGATGATGAAGAAGCGCGTCATTCCGTCCTTCGCGACAATCGGACAGGGTAAACCGGGCACAGGGAAAGGCAAGGCACTCTTGGCTGTCGACAGCGAGCTCGAGCTCGTCCATAAGCTCGTCCCTGCGACGGCCAATCGCACCACTATTTCTGGCGACGTAGCCACACGAACAGGTGCACTCGAAGCTTTGGAGCAAAACTCCTGGGTACACCTAGCGTGTCATGGCAAGCAGGACCGCACGCAGCCTTACAATTCGCATTTCGTCATGAAAGACGAACATCTGACGCTGCTCGATATCATGGAGAGAGACATTCCACATGCCGAGTTCGCGTTCTTATCCGCATGTCATACCGCCGTTGGCGATGAGGAGACGCCCGACGAAGTCATTCAGCTCGCAGCTGGACTCCAGTTCTCTGGGTTCAAGAGCGTCATTGGCACGCTGTGGGAGGTCGACGATGCTGTCGCAAAACATGTCGTCGAAGCTTTCTATAAGAATATGTTCAAGAATAAGGACGGTGGTGTGATGGACTGCACGAAGGCGGCCTGGGCACTCAACCGTGCTACGCACGCCGTGAAGACGAAAGTGCCGCTCGAGCAGAGGATGGTTTTCGTTCATATCGGCGTGTAGTTCTGCGTTGTATTGATGTCATCCGGACCCTGGTACTTCAAGTTGTTGATCTGTGATTCTCTTTCTTCCTGTTGTCAAAATGACCCTGATATCATTGCGCTCCAGCTATCTAGGTTTCGTGTACTCTGTCGTGCTTTTATCGACCAGAAATTAGTAGAATGTTCACCAAAGTTCTTGTTTTATGAATCATTTGCAGCCCCGTCTTATGCTTGAGTACTTTTTTTTTGCTTCAGAGTGAGTCCGTTGGGGTAGACCCTATGCTGGACATTGTCTCGTCATAAGCTTCTGTTATATGCTTGAGTACTTAGATGGTAGGAGCCGGGACAGTCAAGCCGACTCGCGCCTTCCAGTCATGCTATACATCGTTCGAGCTTTAAGCATTCACGTCGTTCTGCACCATGGAGCCTCGAAATGGGCATTGGGTTGGGCATGTCAACAATTTCAGGCTTCTCGGTATACTCCTAACCAATAAACACAGACACAGGTGGTACGAGGCACTACAAGAGAAATAAGCATATAGTCATACATGTGTTTCATAGTACAATGCGTCATAAGATTGAATCCATAAGCCTCATATCACGTTTAAATAAATGAAGTCCATCAGGAGAAGGAAAACGGGGTTAAATGACAACTCATAAGCTCTCTAGATCACCTGTTGGGAATGTAATAAAGTCCATTGTCCGTGGGCGAGAATTCAACAGGAGATTCGGGTGGGGAAACGTGTTTTCCTTCGGGCTGACGGTTCATCATATTGAGCATATACAATGCGATCCAGGAAAAGGAGGGGACTCACACTCAACAAGGGTGTTCTATCTTCGCTATCGGCATCCTTCTTTTTGTTGCGCTAGAGGGGGTGTGAGTTGGACATAGACATGCTAGAAACAAACAACCGACCCGAACGAGTGAGCGCAAAGAGCGACTGGCTTTGGATGAACCTTTGGATGAATTGTTGGACTAGTCATGCGTGAGGTTGAATTCACATAAGGTTAGGAAAGGATGAGCATACCTGCATGTTTTCCATGATTATAAAAGTTGAAGAAGGGTTTGACACTTCGGTACGTCGAAGCAGTAAGAGATGATGGGGGAAGTTGTGAGTAAAACTCGGTGAAGACAGAGAGGCTTATATATGAGACGATAAGGTCTAAGCGTGTTGTGGAAAGTAGGAGGTGACGGGCTAGTTGTGGGGAGGTGTGGTACAATGATGGCTAAACAATAGTCACACAAAGGAGTCCAACCACAAGTCTGAAGGAAGGAAGTAGTGGGACAGTGGAATAAAGATGTGGCGGCGTACGATAGTGGTTCAACGAGTTGACATCTTTGGTGAAATCCGGATTTGACGCGTAACCCAGAGGGTAGAATGAATGTCGACGTATATCTCCGATCGTTTGTACGCTCTTGTCAGAAGGCGGGCCAACGCACACATTCGTTGTATGAACAGGAGTCCGAATTTGGAGGTGGGTGTTTTGTTCATAGGTAGGTCGGCTTATCCAGCGCATCGGTGAGACAGAACGGCACATGCGATTCCAGTTTGGTGAGGGATAATCCACTTGAAAGAAGTCCGAAGGAACCTCACATCTGGTATAGTAGGTGTACTATGACTCGCGGATGGCGCAGGCATCAATCGCAGTGGGGGTGGGTTGTGCCAGTCTGACTTCTGCCTGACGCGTCATATTGCGTAAACTGTTAGGCCCTTGCAGGTACCGTCCTTGTTGATGTTTCGGATGGTACCTCGAGGATGGCGCAGGCATCAATCGCATTGGGGGTGGTTTGTGCCAGTCTGACTTCTGCCTGGTGCATCATATTGCGTACACTGTCAGGCCCTTGCAGGTACCGTTCTTGTTGATATTTCGGATAGTACCTCGAGGATGGGCAGACCAATAAGTAGCCTAACGTTAATCAGTGCTTGTGCCGTGGTGCAATATTAAATCCCGCCGGCATGTTCCGTTTTCCCGACGTTGTTCCTTCAAGTTTTCTTTCAGCTGTTGGAGTTTACCATGATCTATCTAGTACAGAAGTAAGCTACTCCAGTCTCCCGCTTCTCACGAGCCTTTGGCTCAGCTGTGATACTGCAAGGTGTTCCTCCAAGAGCCGCATTTTCTGCTGCTACTAAAATTCCTCGCCTCGCCCAGTTCGACTGTCGCTGTCAATCTTGCCCTCTCGCGGCAGTTCCAGCCATGCGGCAAAGAGCACCAGTCCTCATCGACATCGATCATCTCGCAGATATCAGTTGGGTTTATTCGTCCTCTCTCTCCCTCTCGAGCGGTGATAGCCGGTTCAACGGACAGACATATGATGGAGCCTCCGCGGCCTGCCCAGCTCGAACTCAAGGGCCAAGTTACTTCTGGAAAACGGTGGTCCCAAGAGATGTTTCATTAAGTGCAAGCCCAACAGGGCCAGTGACTGATAATCGACTTTCGGAGACATTCACTCTGTGTGAACTACTGTTGGACCTTCAATTGTGCTGATCCTTGGTCAGTCCTGGCCACCAACGCCTGACCAATGATTAGATCCCGTAACGAAGCACATCGTATCTCCATCGCGTCATCCAGAAGTACCATCACCTCGTGAGTCAGAGCACTGTGATTGCATTCATTTCCAGGACATCCCGCTCCCTAAAGACTCATGGAAGAACAAGCACCATTGGTAGCGTCCTCAATAATCTCCTGAACCGACCTGTGCTCCAGACCTTGCTCGCTGATCGAGTCCATGGATACATCCACATCACAAAATCCCTACAGTCAAATTCATAAATGGGCTATAGTTCTTATTTAGCAGGTAGCAACAGACTTGTTTCCATTGGAACTGAATTTCACGGATGGTGTTGTTGGGACGATTAGCCGCGTGGCCTGAGCAGCATTGATCTTTTTCGTTCGGCGCAATATGGGATTGAGACGATCATACACACGTGAGTGCTGATTATACTCAATATTTTTTTTTGCTCAATTGTGGTGAAAGGGCGCATTGAGTTCATGTTTGGAAGGCCATGGTGTGTCTCCATGTACTGATGACTGTAGTGTGGGTTTGGCGGGACACTTCATGAACCTGGCAGCGATGACTAAAGTGACCGCGCGCACCATGGACTGCACGTTCATTGTCTTGGCCCATGTTACTAAAAGGTGCCATGAGCGTCGACAGGCTGTAATTTCAAATCGCACAAACCAGATGGTACTATGGCATGTCGAGCAAGTAGCATTTTGCTTACTTCGTGATGGTGTCCTTTTGCGATATCTCACAACAAGTCTAGCTGGAGCCCCACCATGACAGCTCATCGATGTATCGGCAGCCTGGCAGCCGTGTCATACACGATGCTGCCACGACACTAATTTGAAAACCTTCGCGGACCGAGCTAATCCGTGTTTAGTAGAAATGGCTTTTCTTGAACAAGCTCCCGCTGTTCAACGTTCAATACCCACTGACTGCAAGCAATCTTTCTATTGCGATGGTCGTCAGTTCTGTGTTTTATACGAGTCGTGAGCACCGCAATATTATTGCATCGTGACGTCTTGAACAATCTATGGTCAACAGAACAAGCCAGTGAGAGTTCGTACAATTACGTCCCTACGCAGTGGGTTTGTGTTTGTGTGAGTCGTATTATTTGGATGCCTCACATTCCTTTCATATCTTTCCTTAGTTCGTGGTGTTGTACTGTGTTTCAACTGGTGCGAATTTTTGCTCTTGGCGGTGCAGTCATGTTACAGCTTGATGCCCTCAGCCATCCACATGGGCCAGGCGCTCAAATATAAACTCTGGTGGATGATTCCCACAGTTACCTTTGCGGGTGTCCTGGAAATATTCGGATGGAGTGCCAGATTATGGTCGAGCCGGAGCCCCGAGCTTTTGGCGCCTTTTGAGATGCAGTGAGTCTTCATTGAGAAGGAATAACTCGATTGCACACTCGAACACTTCCGCTGCAGGCTCATCGGCACTGTCATAGCACCCACTCCACTGCTTGCAGCCAACTTTATCATCCTTGGCGGATTAATCGATCAACTTGGACCCCAGTTCAGCCGTCTGCATCCAAATATGTGTCGGTGCTACTTTGATTAGTATGCAAGCTTCAAGTTACTAATTTGGCGCAGATACCATCTTTTTTTGTTCATTCGTCAGTACCTCATATACAAGCGATGTCAACCCTTCATATCCCCCGGTTCATTAGGACGTTGTTTGCTTGATCATACAAGCTGTGGGAGGCGCGATGGCTGCGCAAGCCGTTAATGAGGGTAAAAGCCCCACATTGGTAAGTGCAACTTTGAGTACTTTGTGATAATTGCCTAATGCAGCCTGTGACAGGGCGGGCACATCGTGCTAGGAGGAATTGTTGCCCAGCTTTGTGCGTGATGCGTGGCCCTTTGATTCTTTCTCTCACCGACGTTCATGTTCCCTTCGCTCTTTAGTTGCTATGTTGGCCTACAGCAGTTTGGCAGTCGAGTTTCTCTTGCGTCGGAAATTCAATGCACCCTTCGGCCAGCAGATTATTAAATTCGGGAAAGGTCAGCGTTTGATGAGTAAGAAAATGCAACGCATGGTTTCTGGGATGAGCTTCTGCATCATCTGCATTTTCATTCGGTTAGCGTTCTACATGTATTGTTATCAGCAGTTGTAATGTGCTAACGTCATCCTTAGATCCGTGTACCGCACAGTGGAGCTCGCCGGTGGGTGGTCTGGGTCGGTGATTTCGACCGAATCCTACTTCAGTACGTCGCGGCACTGTCTTCACATGCCGACGGAATGTTGATTATCAATAGACTGGCTTGATGGGGGCTGCGTCACTGCCGCTATCTATACTCTCAACATTGTTCACCCAGGTGGATATTTGACGCCGGATGATACCATTCATGTTTCGCTGTCGGGCGGGAGCAGATTCTATGAGGATTATAGTTTTTGATTGGTTTTGCGACATAGCTGGTTACTGTTTTACTTGTCTCCTGCTCTGCAGATTTGTCTCTTCTCTGCAATATGTTTTGATAGCATAATAGTCCTTCAGACTTCTATTGTAATATAATGCGACCTTATTTCATCAAGTGTCGCTGGCAGTCCTAGTCAAGGGTCGGCAAACGCGTTACTTTGATAACCACAAACTGAAATGTGACCTGCAGCGAAAAAAAAAAGTTGTTATCAATTATGTAACCAAGATATTATCTACCTCGAAGTTACAAAGTAAACAGCTCTGTATGTAGAGCAATCCCGCCCACATCCATACTCGTTGTCAAACCCAATCTCGCGACTGCATTCTGTGCCTCCCTAGTCAAGCTCTCTGGACCACTAGCGCAGACCGCGACTCCCCCGCCCAAGCCGTGCGATTTCTCGCTTCTATCAAAGCGGATTTCGACCGAATCCTCCTTTTCAGATGATGGTGAAAGGCTGATGAAGTCCTTGAGAAGATCCTTAATAGATGGGCGCGAGAGTGTGACGATGGAGTTGGGAATGTGAGGTACCGCTTCTGGATCGCAAAGGCACGTCACGAAAATAGAAATGTGCAGGTCAATGCTGCTATTCGACGCTGCCGTAGCGATATCTATCAGCATCGGAGCAAACCATGTTATCTGACCTGTGCGAATGGATCAGGATGATGAGATGCCTGTTGTCGAAAATGAAATACCGAATGATCTAATGCACCAGGTGAATTCGATTCTCCTTGTTCGTTCCCCCTGGCTACGCCCTAGTTTGACACACCTACCGACGATATCGTCCAGCAAACCAAGAGTGAATGTGACGCCTGATCCGCCGGCTATAAGCAACACGCTTTCGTGTAGACCCAGATCGACACTCGACCCTCCGTAAGGACCGTCCAGCATAACTTGAACGAAAGCAGCTGGGTCACCCTCGGACTTCTCATTAATTTGTAAACGTTCTTGTTCTTTTCTGGTATAATCATTCAATGCCTGCGTCCAGTCTCCATCACTTCGTGCAGCGAGAAGGAATCCCGGTGAGGAGAGGCACGAATGGGAAGGTGGAGCCGAGAGAATAGTGAAGGCATGGGATTCAAACACTCTGTTTGAGAAGAAAACGCGCAGTCTGACATGCTGGCCAGCGAGCCAGCCATCGTCACAATTATGAACGCGGATCTGTGAAAGATGAGGTCAACAGTTTATCGCACAACGCTCGGATATTTCTGGTACCAGAGTCATGTGAGCGTCCTGCGCAGTAAGAGTGGCGTCCTTGATTCGATAGCGGAATAAGCGAAATAACACGTCTGCGCCATAAAATGCAAGGGGAGGGAATATCCACGGCGATGCATATATCGTGTGGTAGCATATAATGACAAAGAATGCGACATATGTCAAAACGCTGCAAAAAATATTAGCTGTTGTGTGACATGAAACAACAAAACCCACTGAATGACGAAGAAATACTCATAAAACAGTCTCCTCACTGGCCTTAACGACGTAAGGACAATTATGCAGAGCAGTGCCAACGAAGCTACTCCCGAAGTCTCCTTCTGCGGACCAAGAATTGGAAGTCCGTACTGTAGATGGTTGCGAATCCACAGTGACCCATGAATGCACCCAGCAAGAAACATAGCTCTTCCCGCCATTCTATGCATAAAATTAAGTTTCTCGTAGCCATTCCCTGGACCTAACAGTAAAGATAGAATTGAATTTTTTGTTGCAAACAAAAAGACGACTGGAAACTGTGCGAGAGCGAGAAATCCTACACAACTATGATAAGTTCCTTCGTTCAACAGCGTGTGTTGCGGACTCACCAGCTCTGTTCGGGTTCGAGATAAGAGGTGCATCCTTTATGATGCAGACTAGTACGGCTGTGAGGTACGCTGATAAGACTATGACTAAACATTACAACGTGTCAGTATTTCCCATACGGCAAGACAATACTCCTGATGCGCACTCTGTCCAAGATTGAGCTCGAGCTTTGGAGGAGACCAGTGCATCGGCGAGACAAGAGCATTCCAAGCTCCAACTAATCTCCGACCTCTTCGACTGGTAGGCGGCGGCTCCTTGTCATCAGAATGAGCGGACTGATAACCATTGGTCTCTGAGATTCCAGTGATGCCCTTGAGGGAACGCCCATGCCTCAGACCAAAAATCAAACTCGGAACAGAGACGGCCAAGGCCAGTGCCACGCCAGAGCACCAGATTATGGTGAATTTAATTTGCCATTTGGGATCTTCGACGTAGGAGCTGTGGCAATGCATGCATGCGTTTCAGTATGTAGGATCAGACTTGTGAGACATACTTGTAAATTTGAAAGTTACTGGGGACGACTGGAGCAGCCATATTAACGGGCAAGTGAGGAGGTAGCAGCCAAGTCGATAGATAACCGGTACGCAGCGGCAGCCGCCTGATTAGGAAGTCGACATAGCATTTTCCCTTGTTTACTTTGATCAAGAAAATGAACACCGCTGACCGCCTGATGGGGAGGTCGTGGCTGTCAAGACTAGGTACAGAGCACGGGAGAGAAGCATGACTTTCGTAATGTACAGAATGATGCCGACATGAGCCAGTGACGAAACATCTAATCAACGTGCACCACGGTAATCGGTGGAGGGGACAGTACAAGTAGTATCAGACTCTGAAACTCCTGTCCGAAGCTCTTATTGTTGCGCCTGGAGATTTTGTACCCTCAAGCCTAACCACGGCAAGTGGTCATGGTATTAAGTTGTATAGTTAGGATTTATCCGCATCATACACAGCCTATGCGTGATGATAACAAAACAACAAGAGAAACACAATGCTTTGCAGCCATTCTATGCGTATAATACGAACACGCGTAGTCAGTTTAATGCGCATGCGTGATACTACCAAACCTTCCAAAAAGAGTCTCTCCCACTCCAAGCCCCACCACAAGAGAGAATATGAAACCCAGCTGGTACGTCCTACCCACAGCCGATACATCAACGCCTCGGCGAACGAAAAAACAAAACACAACGTACATAACTGTCAGCATGAAGAGGTAGCCCAGTAGCGTCTGCGCTGCAAACATGACCCCACGCGTGATATCATGCGCGGGAATGAAGGGGGGGTTGAAACGCTTGATGGACCCGATGGGAAACGACTGAGTTGGGAGGGCATTGAGTTTGTCCGACGCGATAATGGTCGCCCTGATTATTTGTAAGGAAAAAATCTATGCAGAAGAAGGGAAAGAACGCACTGTTGCCCCCAGTGAAGTTCCATCACTCCCCGACAAGCCGCTATCCAGCGCTCGATCAGCGCCAACATAAACAGTGCGATACACGTGCCAACCATGGCTCCCGAACTCTTAGGAACCCAGCCAAGGAACCACACTGTATGCTGGCCTATTAGAGGAGCTCATTGTGTGCAGTTGAGAAGAAATAACCCACAGTTGTCTCCTGGCGTAAAGTGCAGATACGAGAGCATGTTCCCTACGGCGAGACTCATACCACCATCCATGGACATATCCATGCCATTGTCGGCAAGACAAGAACGACTCAAGCACAAGAGATAGAGCACCAAAGATTGCCAGTTCATCATGCAGGCGTCCGCAGTGGAACAAGAAGCTGTTCGGATTGTGTTCGGACAACCCGACTATCCGTGGGAACTAGCTTCCCCTAGTGGAACGACGCTAGAAATCGGATAAATTAGTACCATAGGGCGATTCCTCAAGGCCTCATGGACTCCGGCCGCTAGCTCGTACGGCGATGGAAGACGAAATCGTGGCAATCAAGTGGAGAAAAACAGGGTGTCAAGGCATAGACAAATTGGACAATCATGAGAACTACGCTCTCGCTCACAATTAATCTACGCCTCGACAACACCATCCGGATTTTGTTTCACCATCTGGTTGATGTATAGTTGTCGAGCGCACGTTTTCCGATCGACTTGATTTGCAAGGGGCGCTGCAGAGGTCGCAAACCATGTGTTGTTGGCAAGTGAACAGACTTGTAATTTATCAAGATAGGCCGCCACTCGCCCCAAGTAGATTGGATATCTTGCAGTTGAGGGCTGTAGACGCTAATTTCACGGAGCTTGGAACTGCAAGAAGTCGAAGTAGACGTGGCAAAACTGGTGGTGGGAGTTGAAAGCGTTGAAATTTACAAGAGCAACAACTCTTGATCCTGCTTATATTAGTGAGGCATTTTGGCCCATCGTGGGAATTCGATGCTGCTTGCGCAAAAAGTATATAAGGAATGCGGAGACTATGCCTATGCAGGACAAAATTATGAATGATAGACTTGGTCCCATCAGTCATCACTTTTGAAGATGTGCACATCATATATAATATTCTGGCGTCGCGGAACGTTAGTCTCTAAGGGCTGAGAGACCATCACTCCCGCACTCTATACCGATCTCTTGGAGTCCGAGTCGCCATTCGAGTTCTTGCTCTCAATAGCCTCCTTGATATCCCTTTGAACCACACTAGCAACACTTTGCGCCTCCTTCTTCGCTTCCTGCGCCCACCCCATAGCTTTCAGGTTAAGCCCCGTTCCTTGTTCAATACTTTCCACAATGCCCTTCACACCATTGTTAAGCGACTCTCGTCCAGCAGCAGCACTATTTTTCGCTCGCTCCCAAGCTATGCCGCTGTGTGCAACAGAAGTTCTCCTAATTTCTCCAAAGCGAGGGACATAACGATCTTCAAGTTCCTCAGCGTACGAACCGACCCGAGAAGCAGTACCAGGAAGGAAATATGCGAACGCGCTAGCTAAGGCTGCGGGAGGAAGAAGTATACGGATAGGGAGTGCGCGCGAGCGGGTGAGAACAGATGTCGTTAGGGCAGAAATTCCGGTATAGAGCAACCCAGGATTTAAGGGTTCTGTAGGATCACGGAAGGATTTTATGCGAGCTGTTCGCGGTTCAATGGTCAATGAGGGCGTGGTAGTCAGCAAAAAACGATAGAACTCACTCTCCACCTTCTCTTCGACAGAGATCCACCGGTCTATGATACCTTGCGCTTTGGAGTGGACGCCGGTATAGTAACCCGTGATCTCCCGCCGTACCATCCCAATTCGCTTCTCTAATGCCGACGGGGTGTCGAGTAGTATAAGTTCGGGTATGGGTGTGGGGTATATGGAGAGCTATATGGTGGTAGTAATTCTGAGAACGACACTTTGAAGGAGAGGTAGATACCTTCGTCTGGCCAGAGCTTGGGGTCCAAGATCCCGAACCTTCAGCTGCATTTGCACCTACGCCCGCCTCTGCAGCCATCGAGGTGATTCCCTGGAGAGTGTATACTGAGTGTAAGCGTGTTCACCGTCCATGAAAAAGTCTTACCTTTGGTCTAGAAACTGTATATGTCAAATACTGAGTGCCAGTGGATGTTCACACGGACAACGGAAAGGTGAAGGAAGCGTGGGAAACACGTCGATGCCATTCTCTCTGAGTCTCCACCATGAAATGCATGAACTTTGATGCAACCTGATGCAAACCTGATGAGCATCGATGTCTCTACACTCAAGCTGTATATGACCAGGTGTCCAAGTGTGCGTGCAAATCATGCATTTTTGGCTTAACACGGGATGGCCCACTGATCTCTGAGTCTGACTGACGTCCCGCTCAGCTCCACTTTGGCGGGAGTCCTTCGACAGAGTGGTGTTCTACCACCCTCCTGACTGTCCTTTGCGCGTAAGCAATATATGGCGGTCCTCGCAGAACCAAATCGTGACTTCTCCACTGCGATACTCCTGTTCCTTGTTTTAATGAGGTGTGCTGCGTTCGATGGACTCAAGACTTAGACACGTTCACAAATTGCATCACCGCTCTCGAGACCCTTTTCTCGTCAACGCCACTTGTCTTTGTGTACCTGCAATAGCTTGTACCAAGCCAGCGCATCGATACAGAGACAAGTGACTTCAAGTTCCTGTCGTCACGATACTCCCTTCTAGTTTACACGAGAGCAGCGGTATGTCGTTGTCATCGATACAATAACATTTGGCGACCAAGGATTGTCCATTGGCAGGCAGGCCACGACAGCCATGTAAGTAGGAACCTAGCGGCAGCGTTGGCCAAGCTCGCTTCCACGCAATCATGAAATCGATTTCATTCCGTTGCGGCGCTGTCACAGTCGTACCTTATATTGGACCACGCAGTACAGGTCAAGTCTGCCAAATATGTGACAGGATGTTGCGATATATCAACCAGGAAACGAAATACAAGTGCGAGTGCTCACAAGGGTGTAATTAGTACATTCTGATCATGTCGCTTGGCGCCCCAGTCTTCTCAAGTCGGATGTTGGTGAGCTGTCTCTAAATTCATACGTTTACAAGATGGTACGAGAGGCGTACATCTAGTTTTGCATTGTCCATCACACCTCACTGTGTTCGTGACTGCGTTAGTGTTGTTGACCAGTTCACCGAGTATGCTCCCAAACCACCGACACGACTCACGGAGATCTGATAGGTCACATCATCTTGCGAATTGGCCTTGAATTTACGATTATTCAACCATTCGTGGAGCCAGCAGTACAAGTTGTGGTGCTCCGATCGGATTGTCAGCTGCAGGAGGGCACAGGCATTTATAGCGCTTCCACAACTTAATCCTCATTTGTGCATTGTGGTCTTGCAACAAGGCTAAATATTTAAAGCGTGGATGCAAAGTCGAACGAAACGAACAAACAGACCACTGTCCCATTTAGTGGATAATGGTGGTCCACAAAATTCTTCCTGAAAGGAACGTCCCCGCAGTGGAAACACAATTTGTGGACGCTTCCAAAGTGGCGCGCGACAACCATATAAATATTGGTTCAGTGACGACCTTCATCCTCCATCCCATATCAACTGTACCTACTGCCACTGCGAACCCGTACCCATTTCTATAACATTTTGATCGATTATCTACTGGTCCGTACGTGTATTCTCAGCTTCAATACCTATGTTTTCTAACTACAGTTACATCTCACCTCCAGATGTCCCAATTCACGTCCCGCCTCTCCTCATCGTGCGGTTCCAACTGTTCCAGTGCCACCACCTTCCCGTGCAATCAACCAACCTCATCGAGTGATTTACCAGGAGCTACGACTCCTCACGCTCCACACACATCGCACCAAG
>KN835620.1:0-18723 GCA_000827255.1 Suillus luteus UH-Slu-Lm8-n1
GTGGTTCTTCCCATAGTTGATTGGGATCGAAGTGATATTGTACATCCATAGTCCTTTTTTCTAGTCGCTTTTGTGGATCACAAGTTGCACAACCTTGAGATGAAGATAACAAGTATGAGTATGATTATTAATGGGCAATTTTATTGATGATTAGCAACTGAGCGCCTCTTGACTTGCTGCAGTTTTTTCTGAAAAAAAAAAACCTATTTATCTAACATACCGAAGGTGAACGGAGCACTCGTATATTGTCTGCTTAAGCTTGGGGCAACGCCGATGTAGACGGTACATACATTATTCCTACTGTTTTCGTTATCGTAAATCGGACATTTGGCTCGCGCCCCGAACAAGGATTTGGGGTGGTAGAGCATCGGCAGCCAAGGGGTGTGCGCGGGTACACACTGAAAGGTGCCTGGGTAGTACACAAGCAGGAGTTCTCGAAGGGGCGCTAGAAAACTAAGACCGATTGAGCGCGGGGAACGAGTTGGCTCGGTTCCCTTTTATATATAAAGTCTGAGATCGGAGGCGGGCCGCGGCATGTCCGTGAATGCACGTTCAAAACTGAGACTGATTGAGCGCAGGGAACGATTTGGCTCGGTTCCCTTTTATATATAAGATGTGAGATCGGAGCCGGCGCCGGGACATATCCGCGAATGCACATTCTAATTATCTTCTTGGTGCTGTGAAACACTGTGCTTTCCCGGGCCCATTCGCGATCGGATGATTACTGATGCCACTGATGTCCCCTATACTATGACGCGAATCCTCGTGCATAGCCTTGAGTGGCCTTGCAATTGAGATTCGAGATCTTTTCAACCTTATACCAAACAGTGTTAAATCCCTTGCCGTTCCTTGTCAGGTAGAGCACATCCGTGAGTCCAGAAAAGGAGTAGACATATTAACACGATGGAACCGGTTGCAAACGCACAACGTGTACGAAAACTAGCTACTATATGTGTATGACGTCGCGGGGTTTGAAGCTGAGCGCTGAAGATGGACATCTTGCAATTGAATGTTAAATACCGAGGCATCTTAAATACCGGTTCCTCTGAGATATCACCCAAAATATCATACGCCACAAGCACATGCATAGTTCTGCCACTGTAGTGAAAGTTCCTCATACCAAACAATGTTAAATCCCTTCTATTCCTTTATAATGTGTTTGCATCTCGCTGTTCCCAAGTCAGTGTGGTACTCATCTCCTTCGCGCCATGGCCTCATTCTGTTCCACTGAGGTGCGCCTTCAAACTTGGGGATCCTTGCCGAATGACTGAACATGATTTGCAGCTCTATGTCACTGCCGCTGACAATACAGCGCTTGCCGAAGAACAACCCCTCCCTGAAACCCTTCGTCGGATGTCCCTTTTTATGAGGGTAATTTGCTTTTTGGCATTAGGTCGCCCAGATCTCGATGATCATTGGAAATCGCTGCATTCAGAGCAAGCCTTCGAAACCGTCAGAAGCAGGTTGTGCTCTATCCTGGCTAGCACTATCACAGCAGTAAGCTGTCCAACTCCGTGCGAGCTCAGGCCAACACTGACATATATTTCTACAAAGGCAAGTGTCCTCCTCGCTATCAGTGGTGTTTTCGTCAGTACGGGCTCTCCTGTGCCATCCTTTGACTACACATCACCCGCTCCTCATTGCCTCCTCTTTTTGTCGCTCATGCTCGCCATGATCGCGATGTTGACATCTGGCTCGAGCATGATACGATGGGTACACACCGATCGGCACTGGACCCAAGAGGTAAGGGTCATTCTTGCCATGCCGCTTGCACCGACTGACCTAAATATGTTAAGCAACTCAAGCCGGGTGGCTACTTTGTCTTGTCCTACCTGTTGTCAATAGTCACCCCCATATTCTTCGTCGCCTGGTCCCTGAATTGTTTCATGTTTGGTGAGCTGTTTCTTCATTCGATGTCTTCCGCTGGTCCCTCATGCATTTCACAGCGATGCTGATAGCAGGCTTTTACTCCCAGAGCACAATCTGTCGTGTCGTCACTGCGCTCTGGCTGGTCACCTACGTCGTCAATGTTAGCACAATATTGATAGACTTTATGTGGAAGTATGCAAGAAGCCTCAAATCACGCTAGATATCGTCAGTCGCTTTCCGCTTTCCAGTGTGCTCCTTCTTGTTTTCCCGCGTGTTATATATACTTATTATTATTCCTGCTGTGGCGCGCACAGATATGAAACGTAAATGTACATGCAGGCGTTGTGTAGGCGATTTGATTGTCCAGTTATGCCAAGCGTTTTACCCATCGGTTCATGTCGACTGTGAAAGCTTCCACTTCTTACTTGGCTTCCTGTTTTACGCGATTTGCTATGTTATTCATGTATGGCTGTGGCACACAAGTATACACCAGTATGTATACAATCTGTCACTTTCAGTTATGCCAATTGTCGAGTGTGTTGCACCGTATGGAATGGCATCGGTACTTGTGAAAGCATATTGGGAAACCTCAGGTGGAAGTGTATGCACGCCATTCGCAAAAGTAAGCGGTAATCAAAAAGCACGACATAATATTTCGATTAGCTCCAAGAAGCAAGCATGTTATACAATTCTAGTGAAGTAACAATCAGGAATCACTACCTCAACAGCCAAATGGCGGGGTTCCATATCCGCGCTGTTTCATCATGCATCTGACCCACTCGCTAGCAGCGTGTTGTCCGCAGAGATATCAATGCAGTTGATCAAGCTTGAGTGTCCTTCAAATGTTTTGACAATCCCCGTCTCTCAACCCCACAGGCTTTCAGTTCCGCCCTATCAAAATCTCCGCCAGCAGTGGCAACCTGCATCGGCCATTCCTTGATACCGCCACTGCATATACCCTCCTCTCGCAAACACCACGTGCTTCCTCAATCTCCTTGCTTGCCTTCAGATACCATTACCGAGCGGTCTTATCATTAGATCCGCTGATCATCCGCTGGCCACCTGGAAAATGGGATTTGGATGGCCATGACCCTTCAAAGTTATTGTTGTCTCGTGGCGGCTGCCGTCGTCGATGTAGAAGCCATGGTGCGTCTCCGTGAGTGAAGCCTGGTAGTCAAGTACGGCAAGCTTTCTTTGAAGTTTTCAAAGGTGACGCGTCCCATTGTCAGCGTGCTATATGACTGACGCTGGCAGCAATTTGAAGATGGGTCCCTTGGTCAAACTGAATGTCAGTTCACTCGCGCTGGAGATATGGCATTACGGATTGGACGCAGCAATGCAACCATATTCCGAAAGTTCGGCAGTTCAACAACACAAATTCAAAAAAGGAGCTCAGGTAGACCACATCCCGTGAGTCCAGAAAAGGAGTGGACACATGGCAACACGGTTGCCTTATCAAGGCCTTAGCACTAACCGCAAATTGCCTCACGATTGGCATGAAGCGTGACCAGTGGGTGCCGGTGCACCCTTTAGCATCTCCCCGTTCCCCGATTCCCTGAGAGTGTTTTGGTGGATGCAAACGTCCAGGCACCTACAAGAAAAATCTGCCAGCGCGCGAATTTATTTCATTTTCCTCTATCTGCTGTCTCACATCCAAATTGCGTGTTTGTTTCGTTCAAGTCCAGCTTCGTCTATTGCAGGTACATATAGGTCAAGCAAATAGTGGTTGGGCTGGGACCGAGCGATAGCTCGGTTTGGACGCTGGCGAGAATTGCCGCCAGGTGGGCGGGAAAACTCGGCAAGCGGTCTGCTTGAATGACCATTATGTGTATTGAGATACTAGTACGACGCTAGTAGAGGTATTCATGTACGGGTATCATGCATGTACAAACGGATGAAACAAATATTATGAAATTACCTGGGAGTGGAGGGTGGGCAAAAATAAGCGAGCGAGCGAAGATACTGATTAGAATTGAGCGAGCGGAACGTATTATGCGGTGATGGGGAAGAAAACGGGAAGGAAAGGATACGAGGCTTGACGCTCAGCTGGACGTGAACCGAAACCTTTCAATCAGAGTCAGGTTCTTAGGTTAAACTAATTAGCACCGTTACGATATAGCGAGGGAATATCGCCGCAATTGCCCAAACATCACTAAGTACTACTATGCAACTGCCACCGATGCACATAGCCATACCCAGCTGCCAGCTTGGGACTCGGAGCTCCTCCTCATACCAAACAGTGTTAAATCTCTTGTCATTCCTTTATAATGTGTTTGTTCCCAAGTCAGTGTGGGAGGTAGTACTCTTCTACTTCACGCCATGGCCTGTTCCACTGAGGTGCGCCTTCAAACTTGGGAATCCTTGCATGGCTGAACCTGGCCTTTACAGCTCTATATGACTACTGACAAAAGAGCACTTGCCGAAGAACAGCCCCTTCCTGAAACCCTTCGTCGCATGTCCCTTTTAATGAGGGTAATCTGCTTTTTGGCATTGGGTCGCCCAGATCTTGATGATCATTGGAAATCGCTGCATTCAGAGCAAGCCTTCGAAACCGTCAGAAGTAGGTTGTGCTCTATCCTGGCCAGCACTATCACCGCCGTAAGCTGTCCAACTCCGTGCGAGCTCAGGCCAACACTGACATATTCCTACAAAGGCAAGTGTCCTCCTCGCTATCAGTGGTGTTTTCGTCAGTACAGGCTCCCCTGTGCCATCCTTTGACTACACATCACCCGCTCCTCATTGCCTCCTCTTTTTGTCGCTCATGCTCGCCATGATCGCGATGTTGACATCTGGCTCGAGCATGATACGATGGGTGCACACCGATCGGCATTGGACCCAAGAGGTAACGGTTATTCTTGTCATACCGCTTGCACCGACTGACCTAAATATATTAAGCAACTCAAGCCTGGCGGCTACTTTGTCTTGTCCTACCTGTTGTCAATAGTCACCCCCATATTCTTCGTTGCCTGGTCCCTGAATTGTTTCATGTTTGGTATGCCGTTTCTTCATTGGATGCTTTCCCTAGCCCCTCATGCATTTCACAGCGATGTTGATAGCAGGCTTTTACTCCCAAAGCACAATCTGTCGCGTGGTCACTGCGCTCTGGCTGGTCACTTACGTTGTCAATGTTGGCACAATTTTGATAGATTTTTTGTGGAAGTATGCAAAAAGCCTCAAACCACGCTAGATATCGTCAGTCGCTTCCACTATCCGCTTTTCAGTTTGCTCCTTCTTGTTTTCCCGCGGTTGTCTGTTATATATAATATTCCTGTGGCCCACACAAGTGTGAAATGTAAATGTAAGCAAACTGATTATCAGATTTTTGCAGGACCGTTTTACCTATCGACTCGTATCGACTATGAAAGCTTTCACTTCTAACTTTGCTTCTTGTTCTATGCGATTTGCTGTGTTATTTATGTAGAGATCCGTGGCACACAAATACGTACCAGCTTCAGTTATATGCCAATTTTTCAAGTGATTTGCACCGTATGGAATGGCATCAATACATGTGAAAGCTTATCGGAAAATCTCAGGTCGAAGTGTATGCACGCCATTCGCAAAAGCAAGCGGTAATCAGAAAGCACGATATAATATTTTGCTTAGCTCCAGGAAGCAAGCATGTCATACAATTCTAGTGAAGTAACAATCAGGAATAACTACTTCAACAGCCAAATGGCGGGGTCACAGAGCGACTGCACCTAGAAAGCGAGATGTCAGATAAGAGTTGACAACGATGGGATATGCATTCCCTCAGGAAAAACAGTGTCCATCATAAAATTCGGACATATGCTTGTATGTTATAGAGCATCTCAGGGAGGGGGAAAACATTATCGTAGAATACTCACCAGTAACCACATGATTATACGTCCATCACAGGACGAGCTGTAAAAAGAGGAAAGGAAAAGTAAGTAAGCGATACAGGTGAATATGGATGAATAACGAAGATGAGAATCAGTTGGTGATGCATGTTACGAGTGGTGGCTCATTGGAGACCGTCGCCGACTCGAGGATGGAAAGTATCGTCATTTGGTAAGATAGGTCGTTCAAGCTTACCTTGGCTAGTATACATGATACAATAGACGATGATGTCGATGAAGGTTCATAAAAAAAATAAGCTCACTTGCCGAGCTTGATCTTGAAGCGGAGTCTGGCGGAGAGTCAAAAACACCTATACAGTTTCTGCTCGCGATTTTCTTTGCCGTGTTCATGGTTCGCTCTCCCGTCTCCTAGTCGTATGGATTGTATGGATCAAGGTGAGCAAACAATCGTTTCGACACTGGTGGTTTAGCGCACCTTTTTGTGATGATTACACAGTTCTGCTTCCGAAAGAGACACAATCTCTTGTGGACAACCTTTTACCAATAACTCTCAATCCTGATTTGCTATTCTCGCGTTTTACGAAGAGGACAATATGCTAACTACCACTTTTACAGATTTGAACTCACTGTCACTTCGTCCGTGACGCGTTTGTTATGAACGAGTGAGTTATCCACTGTTATCTTGTGCACCCTTTCAAAGACGAAACCAAGTTCATCCATTCTTTGAGTCTCCCGTAGTTGCGCGTTCGTTCGATCGCTCTTGCTCGCAAGA
Organism: Suillus luteus UH-Slu-Lm8-n1; assembly: GCA_000827255.1. Taxonomy (NCBI): domain Eukaryota; kingdom Fungi; phylum Basidiomycota; class Agaricomycetes; order Boletales; family Suillaceae; genus Suillus; species Suillus luteus. The sequence goes on from KN835620.1 coordinate 6,460, forward strand.
GATACGTTTATGCCTCGTCTTGATTCATTTGCGTTGGTCCAGCGGGCGTTGCCTTGCGGGGGACAAGAAAACACTGGCTTTTCTGATTAATGATGTGGCACTACGTCGCATTCCATACTGACTGTTATGTTTCAGGTCGATTTCTGAGGACTGTACCTGTACACGAGACATTTGTTGTGTCAATGGAATATATTATGTTTACATATAAACGAGTACTGTCTGCTGTATTCCAATTTACAAGGTATAGGTTCTATTCGGAAGAGTCGAGTCCTCCATGTCTGCGAAGAGCCAATTGAGAACAGCTGCAAGCCTAATACCGCCCTGAGACATCAACTTCTCAACAATCCATGAATCCTCGATTACCCCGGAATACTGCGGTGTGTCGAGTTCGAGGTATGGGTTCTTCCTTGGCCTAGAAAGCCAGTGGACGTCATGGGCTTTATTGGATGAGTTACAGGCGTGTTCGCCGGTCCCAGAGAAGGAAACACGGTTGTATGGTGGTTCATCCAAGGCTTTCGGGAACACGATCTGGCAATTTAGAGCGTGAATGGGAGTTGCCCAATGGTATGGACACAAGGTTTCATCATCGGTGTTCAAGCCTCCACCTGTGAGGCGCGACCCCGCAATCCAAGACCCTATGCGACGCCCAAAAGTCCAAGATATCCATTGCTCCCAGTTAGTTTGCAGGGTTTGGACGGAGGGTTCAGCGGGACATGAAAGCCACGAGTTGAGCTCATCTTCGTACTTGCCCATGATGCCTTCCCAAATGACACGACGGATGTAAGGGTCGTATATGGTGCCCCGAAGGTGACTCTCAACTTCGGGAAGTGGCAGAGGGCGGGTATAGTTAGAGGGTATTGTGCGGATTCTTTTGGCTATGAGGAGGCCGTCCCACAAAGAGTGGAGGTCTACCGGAACACAGTAAGAAAAATTAAAAAAGGAAAGATAAGAACGAGAACGACTGACTTGTTACACGACTGTCGAACGAGACTTTGATTCCGTTCCCTCCTCGGTCACGTCCTGTGAGGTGCAATGGCATATGCATATCCCCAACGAAGTGAATGAGAAACTTGAGCGCAACCTGTGCTGCATCATCATCGCTCTCAGTGGACAAGCCTGCTTTACGCAGGTCCATGTAATCCTCCAGAACACTCGTGGTGTTCCTTATGCCGCTGAGCACGTTGATATTCTTTCTACCCTCCCAGCCTTTCTCTCCCGGGAAAGCGCAAGTCTCACTGGGATAGTCATCCGTTGCGCCGATGTAGTGCAGAGGGCCTGTCCACCTGTACTGCGGCAGGCCGCGGACCTTGTCCGCCCAGGCAGCGACTGGAGCGAGATGGCAGTCGCCTTTATATTTCAGGATGTCACACAGGATGGGCATGACTGAAGGATGCAGATGCATCTGAGCAACTGTCGCGACGACTTCATGACCTACAGGGGGATTAGCTCTTCAGAAACGCAAGGCGCCGCCATGCTCACCTACTGCTCCCCATGCATTGGCGTGTGGTATGATAGCAGACCCTGTAGCAAGAATGAGCGATACCTGCGAAAAGCGCATGGTGGTGGTGTAAAAGCGAACTGATACTGGATGCGACACTTATATAGAACTACCGGGAAAGACGGGCGCGCAGTCAGAGGAGAACCAAATAGGGTTCCGCAGATAAGGTGACGGTATATACTATGCAGCGTGTAGTCAAGGCGCAGGTGGAGACAAGAGGTTCGAGGATAAGGAAATACAAGAATAGTCCGCGACACAGCCACAAGCTAATACAACAACTTGCACGTTTGAACCTTATTATATAGATCTCATCGCGCAAAATGTTCAAGTTCAACTTCGATGTGGAGGACGGTACCGAACAAAGTACAGATGTGAACCACACAGCACCAAACAATGAGCCCCATTCTGTGCAGGCAGCCGTCCCAGAGCCATTCACAGAGCTTTCTCTCGCAGACGCGGTACGTCTATTTACTGCTCATCCTCATTCTGTAACAACTAATCTGGGGCAGGGATTAGTTGAACAGCCTACCATCAAAAATATCTTACTCCTCAATCACGATCCCACTTACCAGTGGAGGTGAACTTTCACTTCCACGCCGTGATCTATTCGATGCGAGGTTTCAACTGATCTCACAAAATGCTGATGACCCGGATGCATTGGAGCAACCGTCCATCAACGAACGGTCTGCGCTACACTTTTTAGATGCACCCTCTGACCTTGTGCCTCTCGTCTATGAGGGCGGCCTGAAGACTTGGGAATGCAGTCTTGATCTTGCCAGCTACCTGGACGGCATAAGCTCACGGTTTGATGTAAGCGGCAAGCGTGTGCTAGAGGTGAGCATCTATTTCTCCGTGCTCTGATGACTCAGACAGGCTGTAGCTCATCGATCGCTTCACAGATCGGATGTGGTACATCGATACCGTCGCTGTACATTCTTCATCGAATATTTTCCGCCCCACCTTCTCAGAATCAGACACATATCCACCTCCAGGACTATAACGCTTCTGTGCTGGAATTGGTGACCATTCCCAATATTATTCTGACCTGGTGTTCGTACAATTTAGTTTTTTTTCTTTCTTCACGTCTCACCAAGGGTACAGATCTGTCAGAAGCAGCAGAGACATTCCGCAAGTCAGAGGAACGGGCAGACTCTCCTATGGAGTTGAACATTTCAGAAAAACTCAAAGACGCATTCAATGAGTCCTTAATGACCTACGGAGTCAATTTACGTTTCTTCTCTGGCTCATGGGATACATTCGACCTCCAAAAATCTTGTGGGAGCTACAACCTGGTGCTAACATCCGAGACTATATACCGCATGGAGTCTCTTCCGAGCCTTACTGCCATTATGCGCAGTGCTTGCAACGCTGAAGGCCCCAAAGGTGTGGACGATTACCTCTGTCTTGTGGCTGCAAAAGTGCTCTACTTTGGTGTGGGTGGCGGAGCAGCAGAGTTTGTGCAATGTGTACGAGATTTGGATAGAGGAGGAACGGTTGAGACTGTATGGGAGAAAACACAGGGCGTCGAAAGGAGAGTAATGAGTGTCAGATGGAATTGAACATGTTATTTGATTCTTACCTGCCAGATGAAAAGCATGATTATGTCGATGAGGATAATATGACTGTGATGTGAAGACCAACGAGATATCAATATTGTGATGAACAGCAAAAATGTGGACAAATCCGGACTCGAACCGGAGACCCCCCGCAGTCAGCGCCATGCTAAGCGGATGTGATAACCAGCTACACCATATGCCCGATGCATTGTCGTCAATCATGTGTGCCTATCACAGTATCTTAGATTATAGATTAGTCTTTATAATCTGAGACGCGGAATTGCGTAAGCCAACAACAGTGGTTCCCCCATTCCGGCGCTGGTGGTTTCCGTGTTCCCTCGACTTCTCGGCACAACCCCAGGCCTCACTGGCTGTCCAGACAAACAGACACCCACTCTCCTAGCTTAGGGACTCCTTGTAGTGGCTAGATGTTTGCTGAGACCCCACCCAAACTAGCGGGTGCAGTCTGAATATATTCTTTCCTGGAAACTACTCTCTCTCCTGGGGCCTGGCCATACCCACAGACGCGCGGGACGAGCTTATCATGACACTATGGTCCTTTTTTTGCAAGACCCAGACCGAAATAGACATTGTTGGAATCAAGTTGGGCGCAAGTCTGCAGTCGAGCCCAGCACCGTACGAAGTGGGCCGATGCCTGAATCTTGAGCGAAGTGGATGTACAGGGATTCGTCGATGGAATGCCGGAGTGAGTTCTTTATGTGTGAGGACTGGGTACTGGCATTGAACGTCGAAATGTTGAAATACCACATTCAGATTCTGAGGGTTCAGGGAATTTCGGGTGAGCAAATTTGCAGGTTCTGAGAGCGGCTTGTCTTTCTTTCGACTTCATTCTTGGTATTTCTTGCGGCTTGTCCTGATCTAGCGGGACGCGCAGTCGCAAGAGGTAGTTTTGTTAGGGAGGGCTAATTTTCATTCTCGAGTTGATCTGAATCATCTGATCCATGATGTGTAGCGTGATTCGAGAAATTGACGAGGCGATTTACGTGGAACTACAAGAGATGTGGGAGTGATCGATGACGGTCATATTTGTTGTTCAGGATAAGTTTGGGGATGTTCAAGCTGACCGTGACGGCTATCTATATCAGGCCTGCAACACCAAGTATTTGATTCACGGCGCCTCAGTCGCAGGGCCCCTCTCGCTCAAGGACAGTGGAATTTTCCAGGGGGCAACTCAACTCGGCAATGAACCATGTGCTATGGGGGTTGTGCCGTGATGGAACCTGAACGAGATTGTGTAGGTGCTTCGAGAGAAACTCGAGAAGCGGGATACAGGTAATATTCTATTGTTCGTGCTACCTTATGCATTATTCCTATGCAACCTTCAGTGATAAACGGTCGGGAATTTTGGCAGGGCCAGAGCACAACGGGGTCGGAGCAGAACCGTTGAGCCAAGCAAGTTGTGCTAGCTAGAGGAACAAATGATGCGCTAGACCACTGGTCCACAGTGTGTGGCCACACCCACAATGCGTCCACACTGTTGTGGAGTATTAAAGGGAGGAATTCTTCTGACCAGTTTCGCATCTTACCCTCATCTTGCCCGCCCTTCATGGATCACACTACCTTTCGCTTTGGCGACCTTCCAATCGAGCTTGTCTTCCTCGTCTTCAAATATGCCGCGCAACCCACCTTTGACCAGGCTAAGAAACATGAGCACAACAATCCATACTCATCCGCCCTCGAACTATGTCTCGTCTCCAAATCTGTCAGGCGCGCGGTGCTTCCCGTGCTCCTGCAGACCATATTGCTGCCGGAATCTCGAAATGTGAGATTGTTCGTGCAAGCTCTGTTTATGCAAGAAGAATACAAGAAGGCGGGCAGCGACCTCCAATATCAGTACGCACCCCGTGTGCGCAAGATGTGGATTGGATCCGATGGTGGCAATCTCACACCGGCCAACTTGGAACATGCACTGCAACCATCTGAGCGTCCGCTTGCCATTAGCCTCTTAACTCCAATAATACTTGCTGCGCCATCCCTTGCCCTCAGCTGGACAAGTGTCAGCCTTCTCATAGAATGTCTGGAAGACGCATGGAAGTTCCGTCCAGCCACACCTGTCGACGAAGAACATTACCAGCCTCCATGGAACACCAAAACACTCACACTATCCTCCGGGGCCCCCATCAGCCCCACAGAGTGGAACAAACTCACAGACACTCCCCAGGGAGCTGCCTTCCTTGCTTCAATCTGTCACCTCTCGTCCCTCTCATACCTAGTATGCCGCGACTGCGATTCACTTCCTTTAGCTAAAGAATACTGGCTGCCTGAGTGGATGCACACCGCTCCATTGGATTCTTTCAAGAGCCTTCACACAGTCATATTGCCGTGCCCACGTGTCAAACCCCCCACCAGTCTATCTGCGCTGATCAACAGGGGAGTTGATATGCATATGGAGGTGCTAACGTTGCCTGCAACATTGCTGAGGGCCCAGACCGGCATTCCCAAAGCGATAAAAGGGTTTGTTGATGTTCTTCCTGGACAGAAGGATACTCGATCAGATGATACTTGTTTATGGGTGTCCAGTTTTAAAGTACGCTGGCATTCTCGTTTGGGGTGGGAGAGAGTTTGGGCTTGTGACTTATGAAGTGGACTAGGGGTGTTATAATAGATAGAGAGTGCTCTCGGGTATCACTGTGAATTCAACTATGTGCTTTGCTCACCATCCATCAGTGTCACGCATTCACTTGATCAGGCACAAGTCTGAGATCTGAGGTTTGTAAGTGGCAAACAAGTGCTCTCAATCGCTTAATGTTCATTGTTCAACGCGTGCGCGCTTCGTTTCGTTTTAAGAACGCTGCATTTTTTTACAGAACAGCCGTGACCAACATCACTTACACTTATATATCCTAGCCCTTCGCTGCCAAATCATGTACGGTTTCATCCAATATTTTGACGAGTACCTTACCTTCTAACGTAAGTGCTTATACCACACCTAGGTGTGTTTTCCTTAGGTTCACCGTGCGCATATAAACTATTTATGGTTGAACAATCTACAGGCTCTACGTGGCTGGTGGGCCGTGGACCTGACCTGCACTAGTATGTGTCCCTTACACGTCATGGACATTTCATAATTGGGAATGACCCCGCCAACTCCAGTATGCAAGTGACCCAATGTTTTGCTTGTGCACGTTGGCCAACTCGACCAATTACTAGTGACTCGTGGCTCAGTGCCTACTGCATCAATATCAAACCAGAAACACGACTCACATGGCAGAAAGGAAAGATCTGTCATGCAGGTGATTTATATTATTAAATCCAGAAAATTAGTGCTAACACTCACGCAAACCCGTATGTAATTAGGCGGCGGGCAGGTGTTGCATTGCCTATCAAACATGCAAAAAAAGGAACATTGCTCGGAGTCAGCGTCAATGGGTTCGGCAGATATTGATGATGCTAAAGCGGCAGTGATGGCGAGGACAATTGTATAGAAGTAACGCATTGTGAGCGAGGATGTGAGAATCACAGTAAGATGGTATCAGAAGCTGATAGCAAGAATGCGGCTGGCTTTTATTGTTCTTTAAAAAAATTCTTGCGTACGTAGTTGTGCCTTCAAACAGATGCATATATACCATGCCAGCAGATCTTGCCAGCTAAAGTCTCCTGGTGGCTGAGGAAGAATCTGTCATAGTGACTTGTATGCGGAAGAAACAGTTACTACGTCGTCATCCTATCTGTGTTGTTCTTGTTGAAGCATAGACCCCTGGCATTCTTCAACTCGGCGTCAGATCGGTATAACTTTCATAAATAAATTTTCAGTAGTTCAGTCTGGTCGTGATCGCAATTTTACCATCGTCGCGCTAGACGGTTGGCTGCACCAGATATTCAGACTTGTGTCGAGCGTTAATTAAGTACAACAATGAACCGCTGACACGCTACAAGTCCAGTATGATCAACTTATATTCGCGTATTTACTAGTATGAGATGTAAACACATAAAGCGTGTAAGAAGTCTTGCGCTTAAGCCACTGATCATTCCTAAGTAACGAACGCGGCAGCTGCGCGTCGCGACCGCGTCACGATCTATAGCCATCACACACATACAACCAAGGCCTTCCCGTGCCAGTGAGTCATGCGGTTAAATACAGGACACAAAGCAGTGAAAATCACACAATGGTTCAAAGCGCAGGTGATGCAGTCACTGGATTTAGTGCAAAAGATGGGACAGTACCCAGCGCCAGCATCAGTGGGCACGGCAGAGATCGATGATACCAAAGCAACAATGACTGCGAGAAAGGAGAGGTGCATTGTGTGAGCATATATTATAGTATCAATGAATCGGGATTCAGTCAGTAGGAAGGCACATTGCTTTTATATGTTGATGTATGTTTTTCGTGGCTATCGGTAGAATTTTCGATTTTGGGGGGTGCTTATCAATATGATCATTCCGGAATACCCTTGAGCACTTAACTTCGTTTGAGATCCAGGCCCATTCCTCAAGCGTCAGATCGGATCGTCTGGCGTTCAACCTTCCTCACATGTATCGATTTTCGTTAGTTCAGTCTGGTCGTGATTGCCACTAGGCTAATCGTCATCATGCTACCCGTTAAGGCGTTTGGCTGCACCACGGCCGGGATGATTTCAGGCTTGATCAAGTGCAAAAACGAACAGTTAGCATCTGTTATGACTTACCGAATTTGAAACGCAGGTGCTGCAGCTTCTAAATTGGTTGCGAAAGATGAAACGGTACATTGCGCCAGCGCCAGCTGGCATGACAGAGATTGATGGTGCCAAAGCAGTGATGCCGGCGAGGACGATAACAGAGAAACGCGTTATATGAAACTCCGAAAATAGCAGGAGGACGGCTGGCACATATTTTGTGAAGTCTTTCTTGCGTACGTGGTTATGCCCTCTTCAAACGGATACAGCACCATGCTATACACTAAGACAGGTGGCTGCACCGTGGGTAAGTATAGAAAACGGGATGCTTTCGAACTAGATTGGATGCAGATACTCACTTGAAGCTCAATTTCGTTTGTCCATGTGGTTACGCCGAACAAAAAACTATGATCTTCAGTGCAAGTAAGTCAAGTGGTTAATTTTGGGACACAAATCGCTGAAACTCACGCAATGCGGATAGTTGCAGTCATTGCATTCTCTTGTGTGCCTGCAAAAGACGGGACAGTAGTACCCAGCGTCAGCATTAGTGGGTATGGCAGAGATTGATGACGCCAAAGCAGCAACGACGGCGAGGGCAATTGTAAACTTGAAGGAGACGCGCATTGTGTGTGATATGGTATCAATAAATCTTGGAAAATTCAGCTTAGTAGGAGGACACATGGCTTTTATATGCTGATGAATCACGTTAGATCTTCGTACGTGGCTATCAGTAGGTATTTTAGGAGGAACTTATCGGTCCACCGCAATCCCGTCAAGCGAATGTCTTAACATTGAAAGTCTTCTTGTGTGAACGGTTGTGCTCCATTTGAATAGATAGTAATATTATCTGCAGCAACTCCAGCGGATTGCCTAGCGAATGCCGGCAAATTAATGTGAAAATCCCTCCACCGGTGAGATTCTGTTGACGAGACAAGTCTTGGTCCTGCCAGTGGTTCAGGTTCGTGACTGTTCGTCGTATCAAAACTGTCTGACCCCCAGTGAAAACTGGACCTAAGAAAGGTCCAGTTTTCACTGGGTCTGACCTCTCGTCACAGTGCGGTTGCGACAAGTCACAGTCACACCTTCTCTTGGTGGTTGAAGAACTCAAGAAGAGCCCAATCCAAGCCCGTGTGGTTCGATGACGAAGACGAATTCATGGGCCATTCCCAGCCTTCCTTTGCACCAGCCTAAGACATCCGCCTCATCTGAACATTAGTCCCACATCCCGCACAAGCGCTGATAGTTCAGACGCCCCCAGGCCGCCGGTCGTCCGACTCTCTTGATTCTTTTTCAAGCATCCAGTCACACTTGTGTTTCTCATCCCTGCTTCACGATATCCTCACTCGTTGCGGATCGATCATCCTCCACGCACGATTTTACATCTGTTGCGCGTGGTGTGTGGGTTGAAACCAAAGTTGAGATCGGAGTCAAGGTGGGCACCTCCGTCCGTTCTTGTGCATCACCCGGTTCCTTGCCTTTATAAACGCGGACCAATACCAACACCCAGACCCAGACACAAACCCAAACGTGTGCGCGGAGTCCGTATAGGATGACTTTGACGCGAATGATATCCCTTAAGACGTCCTCACCACCCACTTGCATGGGCATACTTAGATTTCTAATTGTACGTTATCTATATGCCCGTCTACATCACAATGAACATGCGAAGCCGCGTTGTGGGTTTTTCTGCATGCTCCTTGTTCTTTTTGTGTCCTTTCTCAACCTATGATTGCCTTAGAGTCGTGAAAAACTCCAATATGCAAAAAGCTGTAATTTTTTGTGATACGCTTGGATTGATTCTACAATCACTGGTAACTCGCGTGTCAGTGCCAATGACAATACTGTACCGATTTGAAAGCAGAAACATGACTCACTGTGCAGAAAAAAAAGGTCTGTCATGCAGGTGAGTCATGTTGTCAATTTCAGGAAAAATACTGATACTTGCGCATTCCTCGTAATCGCAGGCCTTGCATGCTCCGTCGTTATAACACATCAGGGGACATTTATCAGCGCCAGTCTCGTCAATGGGTATGGCAGAAATTAATGATGCTAAAGCTGCCACGATAATTGCAGAGGAGAAACGCATCGTTTGTGACTCGTGTGATATAGAATCAGGTAATTTTGAAGGCGAGTGTAGGAATATGGCTGGCTTTTATGTGCTGCATATTGTTCTCTAACATCTGCCTTGCGTGGCTGGGCGGTCAAATGGATTGTCTCTACAATATTTGCCAGCAGCTTGCCAGCAAGGTCTATGATTTGGCAATTTGATATAGAACTACTGTACGTTCATATTTCTAACCAACCATCAATTTGGCACCAAAAGTACTCAACATCCTGGTCTCCATGCACGAGTCACAAACCCTTACGTGGCCACATTACTTATTGGTATACGTGTGCTGAGTAGGGATTGGCCACACTCGCTTAAATATATTATGGGACTGGATGCAAGATTCCATGCGGGGAGCTTTTGTGTCGCCTTCCAATTTTTATTGTTCAATGGCGCATGTGTCCGCGAGCTGGCAGAATAAAATGAGGATTAAGTGGAACTATTGAAAACATGCAACAGAGTGGCGCAGATAAAGGACTTGTTAAATATGATTGGACCTCTCCTTGCTCCAAGGTAGTCATAATGTGATTCTGGCCTGCGATATAGCATAACATCAACACCCCTTTTGTCATGCTATGCCGAGCTCTCTGGCCAAGATCTGGAGACCCTGTGTGATCGTATTCATTAAAACATATATGACAGACAGAGGAAGGGAGCCTACCAGGTGTTTACTGAAGAAACGGGAGATTGAAAATCCACCAATAGCAAACCAAAGTCCCGGATGTCCAGAGGGCCGATATATCTGATTAAGTTCTCCCTCTGAGTCAAGGCCCCACACCTTGGGCGGAAGTTGTTCGGTAATTTCGTTGCCAAGAAGAGCTCTCGTAGTCTCCATGATTGATTCATTTCCTGTACTGCAGCATGCGTGAGAAACACCAACGAGAAACTACCAGTTAGACCATACGCTAGGACGATAACGTCTGCTGAAAGCTTGGATCCGTCTTTGAACGTGATCCCATCTTTGTCAAGGTGACTGATGTCTTGACCTTGCTTTATCTGGGCATATATCGCAACAATCAGACGCAGCCCTCAAGCAAAGAATACAATTCCTACCTTGACTCTGCCTTCGATGATCAGCTTACCACAGCCAATGTCAAGCACTGTGTGGTGTTTAAGATATCGCTTGTCTCAAGAATGAATGCGAACGCACTAGTTCCTGCCGCCAGGCGGTTGAACACAAATCCTAGCAACCCAACCTCACCACTACCAGGAGAAAGTTCCCAAGTTAAGTTGAATCCAACCTTGCTCAAACCTTCGTGGAGCTCCTTGTCAAGCATCTTTATCTGTTGCGCCCCACCTGATAGGTTCAGTTGCAGGAGAAAGGCGAGAGGCAGTGAATTAGTGTGGAAATCATATTCCTCGATTGGGGTGCCATCAGGGAAAGGCGACTTGAAGTGAGTTTGTTCCATGGTACTGGAGGATACAACGCATGTAGCGCTTCTTTGGACCATTGTTACCTGTTATTCCTTATGAATTCACGATTTGAATATAGTTAAATCCACACACGCACCTCAGCTGCACCATGTGCTACAAAATCGTGACAAATGTCTGCACTAGCATTGCCCTGACGTTCTCGTGAGTGTGTGCGTACGTATGAGATGGAGACGTTAAACTTACTGCACCAACAACGACAACGCGTTTGCCTCGGAATTGCTCCGCATCCTTATGGAAGTCGGAATGATACAAGGCTCCTTGGAATTCGTCCATTCCATTCCAAGTAGGGATGCGAGGGCGTCCGCTTCCTGTGGCAAGTACTACGTGTTTTGGGTTGAGGAAAACTGTCCGGTCTCCGCGCTGAACTTCCACGGTCCATCTCGCGGATGACGAGTCGTACACTGGAGTCGATTGTACGCGACTTGAGAGCCAAATGCACAGTTCATGGTCCACAGCGTACGAATCCAAAAAATTAGCAAGTTTCCCCTTGGGAATGTACTTTGGGAAAGTTGAACTAGCATGACTGAGATGGGTGATACTTTTGAGCAGCGGAAAATACTTACGGATACGGGCTGTAGATCACTGTTTATGAATCAGCCTCGAGCCTCTCGTAGAAAGATGATGAGACGTACTGGAGCTGTGATCTGCGGGAGTATGCAGTGTAAGGTTCGGGTACCTGTAGATCACATCTATAATGAAGAATGACATCCCACTGTATTCGCACGTACCGCTGTCGCCAGGAGTCTCCGACATGCGCATTTTTCTCGATTATGAGCGCACGGATGCCCAATCTACGCAGCCGCGCTGCAGTCATAAGGCCAGATTGTCCACCGCCAACTGTTTCTGGCTTGTCAAAACATCACGATTCATAGGGGAAATGACCCACTGATCAGAACAGTGGGGTCAGCCTCGATCGCACGGAATCTTGCGTCGACATCTTCCTCCCAAGTTATTTTTCGATCCTCGTATAGGCCGTGTTGGTCTGCCAAAGATTCCTCGTGTCCGACGAGGTCTTGCATGTTTGTGAAAAGAGTTAAAGCCTTCCACCTCCCATCG
>KN835621.1:0-18649 GCA_000827255.1 Suillus luteus UH-Slu-Lm8-n1
TGATGGCTGTGCAGATTGAATATTGGCATTGGATAGCTAAGATACAGACTCACTTGTTTGAAGCTTCTTCAGGTTGATCTGGAGTGTCTTCCCACAATTCAGAAAATTCAGCCCCTATGCCTTCATATAAAACATCCTTGAGTGAAGTGAATGGATCAATTCCAAGACATCGAGCTGCATGTAAGTATAATTGAATCGGACCATGACTGGCCAGTTTGATAGTGAGACGACATGCGACAATTTGAAGATTCAAAAGTTACCAGATTTTTCTTTTACAACCACTTTTTACACCTAGGTTCAGGTCTTTGAGCAGATCTTCGGCGTGGCTGGATGTTTCCAATACGGTGGATGGTTCATGTGATGTGGTGGATGGTTCAAGCGACATGGTGGATTGGGTCTGTGATTGGTGCAAGACTCATTGGGTAGCAGTCAACTGCACTAGGGAACTGCAACTTGAGCTTGAAGATCCGAACCGAAACTAGAAAAGAAGTATATTTGTAACTACATCGCTTCAATGGATCAAGATTCAATGGGGCAAAACCTTGTTATTGTCGGCTAGCGATCAGTCCAGAGTGATTAGTGAATGTCATAATGATAAATTTGCAAATGTTTGGTACATTGCGAGAGGACAAGCTAGAAGGACTTGGCTGTGCCTCGTGCCTCAAGGGGATAGTAAATATTAAGGACAAGCCTTGGCAAGGGAGAGAAGGTGGTAAATATTAAGATGAGATAAAAAGAAATTGAGTGGATTATCTAGAAGGACCTAGCGCGCGCACGTCTAGTAAGGGAATCCGGTGAAACTAAGAGAATACTGCTAAGTTAGTAAGGACTTATCCAAATTCCTTATAGTAGCGAGCTTCGGTAGTCGTCCCTTAGGGAACTGTAAGTGAATAAATCTCTTAGTACGCTGTACAGAGAGTTTGCCGGAAACCAGAACAAGTGGGCTCGACCGAAGGTACCGAGCGGTAAGCTTTGGCTTGGGAATGAGTACTAGGAGGATAAAAGTCAGCCAGGCCAAGGTTCAGTAACTACAGTAAGTCTCGGTAGGATAACTGGTAGGGCGGTGATCGAGAATCCAAAGGGTAAGGTTACTACAGTATACCGGTAGCAGTCCGGCAACTGGTAGTCTAAGGAATCCGTGGCACTTAGAGCAGTTAAGTTCCGACGGTAAAAGCAAGACACAAAAGTAAGTCTATTCTCTTGGATGCCGCAGAGGGCTATAATAGGTGACTAACACTACGGAAACTCAAGGGGAAGTGAAGTGCGTAAGTAAATAATTCTCCTGATCCTATATACTCTACCGCGTGAAGCTCCGGGATGTACAGGCAAAGTTAGTAGCGACGGTAAATATTTGGAGATACCATATGTAAGGGTACCGTCGGTAACCGAGCGGTAACATGTAATATGTACCTACAGGTTATTAGCAATAGAAAAATAGGAACTGACGCACCAATGGAGTTAATGGCAATGGGTAGGACATGAGGCGGTTCGGCAACTGCGGTCTGGTACACGAGGGAGATCCTGGGAAGCGCGATCCTACTGGAGTAGGAAGGTCCACCTAAGGATAAGGGTAACTTCTTTTTAGCAGATAATCAGTATACAATCCTACAAGCCTAGGGCTGGCTTGATCGATACACTGGTTTAGCTCCGAGTTCTCCAGGACAGAAACGGATGATGAGATTGAAATGATGTAGGAATTCTGACCAGCGGGCTTGACGACGGGAGAGGAGTTTGGTAGTAGAGAAGTACTCAAGGTTCTTGTGATCCATGACAATGTCTATAGGCTCGGAAGAGCCTTCTAGGTAATGTTGCCAGGTCCGGAAAGCTTCATGAATGGCTAGGAGTTCCTTATCATGAGTGTCGTAGTTGAGTTCCGGAGCGGTAAGCATCCAAGAGTAAAATGCTACCAGACGAAGCTCTGAGTCCGGACATACTATGGAAAGTATACCAGCTATAGCATAGTCAGAAGCATCGGTCTCTACGACTATCGGAACATTCGGAATCCAGTGAATTAATATTAGAGTGGAAGTGAAAGCTTTCTTGAGTGCTTCAAAGGACTTTCGACAATCCTCGGAAAAGTTCCAAAGGATGCCCTTGCGAGTAAGACGAGTAAGAGGAACGACAATGTACGAATAGTTGAAGATAAATCAACGATAGAAATTTGCAAATCCGAGGAAGGATTGGATATCCTTGACCTTCCGAGGTTCTGGCCAATCGACTATGGCCTGGATCTTCTCAGACAACATAGTCGGGTCATCCGGAGATAGGAGGTATCCAAGATATTCAACGGATGTGGTATGGAACGCGCATTTTTCGGGTTTGGCATAGAGTCAATGTTTATGGAGACGAAGTAGGACTTCTCGGACATGTTTTTTATGGGATGCAAGGTCTTCAGAATAGATGAGGATGTCGTCTAGGTACACGATAACACATACGTCCAGCATATCAGCAAACACGCTATTGACAAAGTGTTGGAATGCGGCCGGAGCACTAGTGAGACCTCCTGGCATTACCAACCATTCATATGAGCCATAGTGTGTATGGAAGGCAGTCTTCCATTCATCTCCTTCCGCTATACAGACGAGATGATGAGCGGATCGGAGGTTGATTTTCGTATAGACTTTTGCGTGGCTTGGAGAGTCTAAGAGGTCAGCAATGTGGGGTAATGGATAACGGTCTTTCTTGGTTATCTGGTTAAGTCCATGGAAATCTGCACAGAGACGGAGGGATCCGTCCTTCTTTTTGACGAACAGGACAGGTGCTCCGTGAGGCAAAGAGGAGGATCTGAGGAGGCCAGCAGAAATATTTTCATCAAGAAACTTCCGGAGGGCTTCAAGCTCAACCGGGGAGAGGGAATAGATGGTTCTGAGGGACGGACTAGTTCCTTCCTCTAATTCGATCTTGAGATTGTATGGACAATGAGGAGGAAGTTGGCTGGCTTTGCCTTTATTGAAAACATCTGCAAAGTCATGGTATTCCAAGGGAACCTTGGAAAGGTCCAGAGGATCAGATGAGAGGGTAGCGGATTGGAGATCTACTCCGGGTGGACGAAGATAAATACTGAACTGAACCGATCCTTCCAATTTGCAGGCCCGGCAAAAGGCAACTGCATTTATCAAGGAAATGTTAGGAGCAACATTATCAGCGGAGGTTCTGGGTGTAGTCGGAGGGGGTGGAATATCCATCAGAGGAGAAGTATCCGAGGATGGAAGTGATGTCGGAGGTGTCGAAGGCATTCCTTGAGAGGTCGTTCGGAAATCGATGCTGCCCGAAACCCAGTCAATCAACAGATTGTGTAGGGTGAGCCAGCTGTATCCAAGAACGATAAAACAAGAAGAATCCAACAGAGTAACATAAAATGTATCAGAGGTAACTACACCGGACGAGAAACGGATGGGTAAATCTACAGCTTCGGTAATCATACTATTACAAGTACCATCGAACAAACAGAGAGGAATCGGAGGTATCAGATATGTAGGGATTTTGTTTTTACTGACGAAACCAGAGTCTATAAAACAATGAGAGGAACCACAATCTACTAAACAAGGAAATTCGGAAACATCAGGAAATGTAGGAAGAGATAGGTATGGACAAAGAGAGTTCAGATCAGAAAGTGAAACAGCATTGAGACAGATCCATTGCATGGGGGGAGTCAATGCAACCCTCATCCCACGCGGAGTCAAGAGGGTTGCAAGCTATTTTTTTGCCTCATCCGAGGCCTCCGGTTTGGTTTCCGGAGTGACCATGGCTGCATGGCCTTTGGCAGTATGGGAGGTAGACTTGTTGCAGTCCCGAGCGGTGTGTCCAGGTCCACCACAGAACAAGCAGAGTTTCTTGTCAAGACGTTGCTGACGTTCTTCAGAGTTCAGCTTCCCATCCTTACCCAACTTGGAGGATAAGTCAGGTCCTTTGGGAGCAGAGGAAGTGGAAGACAAAGCGGTGTTTCCGGATTTACTATTTCCGGAGTTGTGACTTCCGGATCTATCATTTCCGGATCTGGATGTAGTGGTCCAGTCGGACGAGGACTGCTTAGGAGGATTGGTCGTAGATGGTTTGCTCTTGTGGGAGACTTCTCCCTTACATTCCCAGTATCGAGCATCAATCATCTGGGCAAGAGTCTTATACTGAGCAAGAGTTCCGGGTTTGCCTTGACGGCAGATTTCATCCTTAATCCGAGCCGGAAGTCCGTTGTAGAACTGACGACGTAGTGCTCCGTTGCCCCATCCTTGGACTTGGGATGCGAGACGCTGGAATTCAACGATATACTTGTTGATGTGCTGTCCATCGCGCATATAAAGCTGCTCGAGTTGCATTTCTGCATCTCCGACGGGGTCATGGGGTCCAAAGTTGGTCTGGAGTTCTCACATGAACTCAGAATAGTTGTCCATCCAGTCTGGTTTGTCATGGGTACTTCCGGACAAGAGATCTGGTTCAAACCATTCAAGGGCCATGCCCTTAAAGTAGGACTGAGCGAAGGTAACCTTTGCACATTCCGTCCAGAAAGCACAAGCTTTGCTCTGGAAGTTGAGCTCGCATTGGACAAAGAATGCATGAAGTTTCCAAGGTTCAGAACCATCAAAGGTATCCGGTTCATGGACTTTGGCTTTGGAGTCCTTGGGTCTGGATGTGTGGGTATTATGCGCGAGGTTATTGATGGCTTGCGACAAACATAGGAAGACTCTGTCCTGAGGAAGAAGATCATTATTGTTGTCTTCTTCATCCTTGTTTTCCGGATCAGCTCCCCACAGATCATCATCATCATCCGGAGGACCTCCGCCAGGCAGGATGGTGGTGTTGTCTGGATCCAGATTCTGTTCTTCAGGTTGTAAGGTAGGAGTGCGTGTAGGGGTTTCCGGATGAGAACGATTAACGAACTCAGATATGCTTTGAGGTTGTGCACTAGTGCGACGATGAGTGAAGCTTGTGAAAGCACTGACAACAGGAGACGGCTCCTGACGAGCGGACGCGAGAGCCGCCTGTTGGCTGTTATTGGTGGTACGTTTAGGAGGCATAGGATGTGTAGGAAATATACTCGGAAAGGTATGAGTTCGAATATACTGTTAAGGTCATACTCTCGGGTTAACGGATCCAAAGGGCTTTGGCCTCAGCTCATACGCTGTGCCCCTTTCCCGAGTATTGCCCTTTATTTAGGAAACACTATTGTATCGGATCCGAAGATCCAAATGTATAACATATGGATATCCGAAGGTTATCCGGATAATGGAAAGACGAGTAAGACTAATCCGGACGTGTCTGGACTAGAAAACAACAGAGTAAAGACTATCCGAAGATAGAGTCGAGGATATAGACTATCGGATACAATCTGTAAGTCTTGGAGGGTGACAAGAGTTAACGAGTACTCAAGTCCGGAGGACGGAAAGAGGACAAACTAAGATGATATTCAAACTGAGGTACTAACAACTAAGTACAGGAGTTTATATACTAAATGCCTAAGGCTCGAGGCTATGTACGAAGTATAAGCAAAGTCTATCGCTAATTAACGAAAGCCGGAACGGATATCACAAGTAAACGGATCAAGGAACATACCCGGGAATGAAGCATAGGTAAACGGATCAAAGAACATAGCCTGGAATGCAGAATACTGTAAGACCGGTAATGGAGACTACCGAAATGAAGGAAAAGGCTGTGATAACGTTATATGAACAGGAAATGAATTAAGAAGCTTATCGCATATCGGATCGGAAGTGGATCTGTACATCAGACTGGATCGGATCTAGGGTTCTGAAGTCCGGATGAGAAGTGTGAATATATGGGATATGACAGTCGGTCATTTCAAATGAAGGCTTGAGTGAACAAACACAACTTTGCTATCTGGTTTGTTGATTCCCATAAACGTAATGTGAGCATCCATAAATATGTTGGCCTCAATGCTCTTGGACATGGCATGCGATGTACACAATGAGACAAATGCACCTTGAAGAATATTGATCAGGTCAAGTATGCATTGAGGCCTCAGAGGAACAAATGACTAGAGGTTCGTATTGGCAAAGGCAGGCACTCAGCGCTCAGCGCTACATTAAGGAGTGGGTACATGGTCAAGATTAGGGGGAATGAAAAATGGCCAATATATCACGAAGTAAAATGGAAAGATCCAGCAGAGTTGAGAACTGGTGCATCAGGCAGCTGACATCAGTAAATCACTGGGTTCTGTACAGAACTGTACAGTGTGACAGGCCAACAGCTTGGTCCCTTCTATACAGCTCACTACAGTACTACTTCACTCTGTAGATCTCTGTACAGACAACTCACAGACACCCAGAGAAGGGCTTTTGTACCAATAAAATGTAACTGTGCCACTGCTGCTAGCTGCTCGACTGTCCACACATGTACACACAAGCAAAAGTTTGACAAAATCAATGATAGCATTCAATCAGAGGTATACTGCACTAAACAACACTCAAGATAGGATCAATGCAGGACAATAATGTAAAGAATTGAAAGACATCAATCAAGGATGATTTTCAAATGAGAATGCCTTCAAGTGTCGTTCACATTGCCGTCGACTTTGTAGGACTCCGCCCTGTGAGAACTTCATCAGCGTGCAATGCTTCGAAAACAAAAACTACTCGCCATCCAGCTGCAGCCCAGGAATGAAGTTGCTGCACTAGTTTTGGTCCGTGGTAAGGGTCATCCATGATCATTTCGAGCTTAGCGAGCATAGCAGTATACAAAGAGGAATATTCCTTTGCACTGAACTTTGGAAATGATTTTCCACTGCCGTTCTTAGAAAAGCCATCAAGGACACAATTGACCTATCAAAAATGTGGTCAGTGTATTGTTAGTAGCACATAGAAACACGGAAAATACTGTGGTGCAAACCAGTGCCAAGCACTCTAGCGGTAACAACTTCTGGAAGACCTCAGGTCTCCTGCGAGCAACACGGTAAGACCCTGTATAAAAGAAAGAAATAGCAGCCTCGCGGAGCACAGGATGAGAGGTGTTTTCAGTTTTCCTTTGGTCGTCTACACCATTGCATAAGAAAATGCTGTCTTTGAGCAACTTCATGGCAGCTTCCTCAACCCAGGCAGCATGTTGTTGGGGTGGGACATGAGATGGAGGTATGAGGTCGTACATGGAGGGTACAATACTGGCGACGATCTTCTTGAGGTCTGAGCACCATGTTGATAGATACTCATATAGCTAAAAAAAAACGGCACATTAGATATCGGATGCGTGCCAACAAATGCACACACCAGTTTTGCCATATTGTGCTTGCGATCAGGCCAAACACCTGGTAGACACGTAAGTAACATGTCTTGAAAGCAAAAAAGACCTACCCTCTTCAACTTGTTGACCACCCTTGAGCCATTCAACGAGCGAAGCCATGAGAATCTCATTGATGGAACCTGTCAAATATTTCGCTAGTTTCAGGAGTGGGTTCTCTATCGCATGTTGGGCGCGGCACTCGCTCTTCGTAACCTCAAGGAAGTTTTTCCATCATGGACCATACCAGCCTAGTTGAGTGGCTCTAGGCCCATCACCTGATTCCTTCACTGTTGCTGATGCAGTCTTGACGTTCATGACCTTTGGCTTGGAAGACTTTGTCCCAGTATGATGTAGGAGATCAAGAACTTGCAGATCAGGAAGTCGAGGGCATCCATTTTTCTGGTGGTGGCACTGTAAGACATCATCTGGCTTAGGTTCAGCTGGCTGCCAAACAGACAGGGGATTAGTGGGCTTTCAGGAAACCAAATAAACTATACCTTGATCGTGGTATCATCAGTGCTAGAGATATCATCTGCCAAAGATTTTTCTGTGTTAATATCACCTTCGTCATGTGAATATTGAAAATTGAAGTCGGTTGGAAGAGTGTGGGCGACACAGGGTTGAGAGGGTAAATCTTCTTTTGAGAAACCTGTTGCTCATTTTGTATGTCATAATGGTGATCATTGATTTGCTTACCAGGATGTTCAGTTACGCACCCCTGCGCTGCTCCCCAGCAAACTTCATTGTCTGTGTGATCTTCATCGTCATCATCAGTATTTCCATTGCCACCCTCACTAGATGTCTCTGTGCTTTAAGCTCCTGACTCTTGCAGGCCATCCTGACCTAGACATTCGTTGTTGACTGGCTGAAGGGTAGGTTCCAGGTTCTGGAATAAGTCCAAGTTAGTATTGGGCTGACATGCAGCCAATGTTGACCTTGAATGTACTGGGGGTGCCAGATACTGGTTTGCGGCGGTAGTAGTGGCAGTAGGAAGATATCCTGTGAGATCTAGACCTGCTGAAAGAGCCTCCTTCTCCCTGGCTGCAGCCACATAAGGGTTGTTGAGTGCCTGCAGGTCAGGCTCTGTACCAGGGGGGACGATGAACTGAGAAAAACCAAAGTGTGCACCCGCTTCACAATGTATGAAACTGGGTTGGAGGTTTGGGGGCTCAACAGTCAAGGCAATGGGAGTAGTGTCCTCCATCACTGTAGCTTTTTTTCCCCGTGGTCTTGAAGGCGCAGAATCCATGGACTTGACAGTTAAGGCAGCAGGAGTAGCGCCTCCTGCCACTGTAGCTTTTTCCCCTGTGGTCTTGAAGGTGCAGAATCCATTGGCTCGCCAGAGGCACTATATGGTGGAGGGGGCTTCTGATGTATTCAGAGTGATTAGTCTGTTAATACAAGTAAAAAAACAAAAAAAAAACCTTCGTCCAGCCTCTGTGACCCTTGCAAGGTGGTTCTGGAGCAAGCGGATTCATAGGGATACTAGAGTCGAGGGAGGTGGAGCCTTTGGGCTGGGTGGTACGTGCTGGGGCACCCAAGAGTGCTCCAATGATCTCGAGTTGACTGATTCTACCTCCTGTTCCTGTGCCAGGACATCCTGAACGCCAAGTAGGCTGCTGTGACGCGATGGGTGCTTCAGCCTCAGCCCGCGATTTCTTGGTTGACGTGACATCTTGCCCATCAGAGTCTGCGGCTTTGCACTTTGTCTTCCTCTTCTTAGGGCTAGCGCGAGTGTGGTCCTGACGTTGAGATGGCATCTGAGGCTGACACCAGGGAGAAACTGGCATGAAGGAAACAAAAAACTTACCTTGATGGCTTTTAATAAGGAATTTATTGTAAGTACTATGACTCGAGCTTGTGGGTAACAGCATGGAATTTTAGTGAAGTCAGAATCAACGTGTTCAGAGATATTAGTCGAGTGTTGGCCTGTAGGCATGATACAATTGATGTGGTTGAGTAATGATGTAGTGGTATGGTATCATGTTTTGCGGAGGTAGTATGTGATTATATATGTTAGTGACTTGAACAAATTCAATTGAAATGACATAATGAATCATGATGCGTTTACAAGTCCCTATCTCCTACACCTCTTCGGCTTGGGCATAGCTTCCATTGTCCATCAATAATCTATGACTCGCTTGTTCTTGTTGCCTGGCAGAGTCTCAGCAACCAACTGTGACATCTTTTCCTCGCCACTTGTGCCCTCCTTCTCCTCTTTCTCATCCTTTTCCTTGAGCGCCTTGAGCAACCACCTTGAAACCAGGAGTTCAGGAGAGGGCTTGTTCATCAGAAGGTCTGCAAGATGATTATTCAACACCGCAAGCACGTCATCGAAATGTACATTCTTCAGGTTTTTCATGAGCTCATACCAATCCAACACAACAGGAATGAGGCTTTTGAAGTATGGATGGATTTGTTCAGTAAGCTCCTTGATGTAGTGTTCATCGTGCCAAAAAAAATGATGTTTTACTATCACAGCACGTCTTGAACTTCGAAGCAGACCACTCTTGCAGTATCCAATTGTGGCTCTTGTCAAGAATACGCTTCATGCCAAGGGGACCCCTAAACTCGATGAGAATCCATATGAAGACGTAGAACATGGACTCGAGGTCATCTTGGTAGCAGTGCTTGATTAGGGGGGGTGGGTATAGTTTCAAACTCAAGGCCCCCTTGAGCTCAAGCGCATCAGTTGGAGTCTTAAGGTGGAGCTGCAGGAGAAGCACTCAGGACATGACAGGTAATGTGCCCTAAATACAACGTTCAACACTGATTTCTCAATTAGCTCAAAAAAATACTGATGGTGCCCCCTACAGTGTAACTCTGATTCTTCAAGATCCTCATGGCAAACTCCTAATCTATCGGCATTCCATGGGTGCCGTTACCATTGTCCTCAATCGTGGCATTAAACAGACTACAATTGCAGTGAAAAACATTGTGTTGTTCAACCGCTTCCTTCTGGACTAAAGGTATGTCAGTAAATGCTCGTGCATCACAATGTATGATACTTACTCTGCACGACATCCCGTACCAAAGCCAGCAACTCGTACTTTGTGCGGAATCTGTGTAAAGGTCATCCCCAGGGCTTCATGACCATGTGAATGTGAGTACAGAATGTACCCTGCAGACTTCGCACAGACTTGTAGCGATATTCCACTGTTTGATCCACCTTGCCAGGGGCGACCTCAACGAGCCAATATTCGACCAGCTGGGGGACACCATGGACGCCTTCCATCTTCTCCATCATCCTGATTTCATTCAAGGTTTCTTTTTTCCCCCCAATGGCCCAGTAGTCCTTTATTATAAACTCCTCGTCATCCTTCCTCGCATGATAGCAAACAGTACCACAGCCCACAAGACCCTGTCTCGAAAAAATAATATCCAAAATGTCATAAAAATGGTCGATGACCTGTATCTTCCCAATCAGCTCCGGCAGAGGTTCGAGAAGAGGATCCTGAGGGATCTCTATTGGGAGCTCCACTGGGAAGCTATTGTCATCTTCAGTGGGGTTATACTTGGTAGGTTCTGTCTCCAAGTCAATCTGAGCAGTGGTACTGGCAAGCAAGGATGTGCTCTCGATCTGGCCTGAGGAGTGAGTTGGTGCAATGTCCTGGTATGAGCCTTCATTCTGCAGGAGGCAAGTAGAATGTGTTTTGAGAGTCCGCAGAAGTGTATGTGCAAATATGCTGATTATGGTGTCGTATCTGATGCACTTAAGGTTACCAAATACAACGCACAATAAGATATACAAGTATCTGTTTGGCTCTTGGTCGATGTTAGTGCAAGGGCTTACAACACCCCCAGAATGGTTGTACAGGTGGACGCGAAGATCACGATACCCATTGCACAAGGATATCAGCAATGTAAACTGTCTCCAGGGTTGGTGCTTTAGAAGAAGGTATGCTTTGATATTGAGAGTCTTTGCAAGGGTGCATGATAAGTTGTGTGTGTAAGCAAGATCAGGCTGTAATGCAAGGAGGGCCATAGCAACAACATTGAAGAACGACGAGAAGATGTGTTCTGTCATTAATGGACTCTCCAAGGCTACAGCTGAGGAAGTCAGGCAGTCCAAGTCACTACTATCCTCCCCATTGTCTGACTTCAATCCCCCATCCATCAAAAGGTCTGCATCAGCAAATGACAGCACACTCTCGGTAGCTTCATTTGTAGATGCCAGCAGTGCATCCAGCCCCTCAGAGGCTAGTAACTCGGTTTTATTCATTTCATCAATCAACACCCATTCTCCTGACTTCTCTGTTGTGTCACTCTCAGTTCCTCCTCGCTCACTTTTTTTTGTAGTTTGTCCCTGTCCATGTATTGTTGGAAGGGGCCAATTCCACTGACACTTTTGAGTGTTATTTAGCTGCACCATGGCAGCTCCGCCTGGAGCCAGAGGAAAAGCATCTAGATCATCAAGCTGACTGTCGGGAGGTATTTTGCTTAACGGAACTACAAGATCCTTCGCTTTAGAGACTTCAACAGTGCATGACTGGAAAATTAGAGATAAGGTATGGCTGAGCTCATCTCTGTTGGTAAATGAAGGCTCGTGGAGTATCAAGTGGTTGAGTTCAGAAGTTGTGAGTTCATCCATCACCTTTGTATTATGGATGGAGGGAGCTGTCAAGAAGGATGACAGCTTTTTCCCCAGGTCAATTGTTCTGGCGTGTCTCCCAGTTGGCATAACGAAGCATGGAACTCGAAAAAACCATGCTAGCATACATATGGAAAGTAAAGAAATGATAGCACACAAAATGGTCTTATCTCAAATCAAATACTATGCTGATAGGGTGAAGAATGTGTTTTTTTTTCCCAATACTCATTCAACCAAAACTCTATGGCATGCTCCATGCTATTATAAACTGTAAGGTGTTTATCTGCAGTGGCTCCAAAGCGAGGGACAAGATTTATAGGCACCCTTAGTTGAGAGAGTGGAATCACATCCCCCATCTAAACACCATTTGAGTGTTTTAAGTGTTTGAGGAGATGAAGTTGTGTCATTGGATCACGATCAGGTGAGATATTGAAGTGTTGCACATAGCAGAGAAATTGGTCTTTCCATGACCATGATTTGTCACTCTTACCAATAGGCCACATGATCAGTCTGATCTGGGTGACAGTGTGACCTATACAGGGTAGTTGAGGCTGAGACAAGTATTGTGACACAAGACAGAATTCACACCTGAAAGTCCACTACTAGGCCATGAAAAGCCCGCACTAGTCTGAACAATAGCTGCGTCGTAATGTCCTAAATTCCAGGGGTTGCAGGGTGGGGCGCAATTTAGTGTTTGAGCTGGTCTGATAGTGTAAGCATCGTGAAATTCTGTTTCTTGTAAGTGAACTTTGAACCAGACTTGAACCTGGTCAAAAGGAAGGATAGCCATATGTGCCCCTCTTCTTGGACTGCTCATTGCATAGATGTGTTGGTCTCCACAAGTCACCTCACGCTGAATGAAATCAGCAATAGCTGGTTGCAGATCTGGAAGGGAGAATTTGATGGTGACTCTGTCAATAGAGATATTCCTAATAGATGGATCATATGTGATATGAAATGCAGTGTGGCCGACGACAAATGAATGTAATGGAAGAGGTACGGAACCCACGGGTCTGTACTGCAATGCCCTAGCAATGGCAAAATAGCTGATGACAGGACAACATGGGAGTTGCTGCACTGCGGAAGTTTGATTGGAGTGTCAGCACCAGCATCAGCATCGTCAGCATCAATGTTAGTGTTCTCCAGCTGCTCAGTAGTCTGTTTTGCATCCAAAAGACTAGTGGTGAGCTCAAAGTGCTGACACTTTTCAGCTCGGTCCAGGTGTCAACATATCTGGGGATCGTAGTTGTGATTGTTGGTTGCCCTTGCAGGGTCTTTGATTTCAGTTACATTCGCATGTTCTGTGACATCCACAGACCACTGTCTGATGACCCCAGAGTTGTGAATGCTTGGAACAATGTTCTACATTAACTCCAACTTGGGTATATGCCAATTGGCAATAGGTCTATTACCCTCCCCTCAGCGAGCTCCCGCAGCGATAATTGAATCCTTGTTTGAATGAAACTCATCCAATGCACCTGAGATGTGCCTGATATCGTCGTCATTGATGCATGGTGACTGCACACAATAACGGAACTGCATGAGTGCATGTACGGCAGTGAGAACACCAGGAGCTGCGTCTGCACATACTGCAATGATGTATTGTTGAACATCACAATGACAATGACCGGTAACCTGTTTCAGTTTTGAAATGCCTCCATAGAAGTGCTGATAACCAGTGATGGGCTGCAAAATGGAAAACCAGAAATCAATCTTGGACTCTCCAACTGCACAAATGAGCCATTGTGCATCATGGTCCCAGAATTCTTTATGAATGTGGTGAAGGTCTTCTGGTGTAAAGAAACGAGATGGTTCTATGAGTATCCAGTCTTGAAAGAACGGTTCAGCAACCCCATTCAGGCGGAATTTCTGTGCTTCACAGAAGAAGGCCTCGATATTGAGGGGATCAGCGCGTGAACGCACAACTGTACACTGTGCAAGAGTTGTGGATTTCATCTGAGGTTCATGCTGGAAGGCATCCCCAAACTGCTTATACATTGCCATGGTCACTGGCGATGTTTTGCCACCGACCATTGCTAACATCATGGCTTCAGGGGTGTCAGCAATATAACTGGCAAGTGGGGTAAAGCAATAACGACTGTTGCCAATGGCATCCGATAGCATGATGCCATGTCAAACTGCCTGTTTCAGAGGTTCAAGAACGATGTCCAAACATTGGTGTATGAGGTGATCCTCCAATACACCCTTCATTCGTTTCTTCTTATGTACAAACTTTGGGACCGGTAGTAGAGCAGTGAGAACAAAAGCATCCAAAGACAATTTTAGCTGTATATTCATATGTATGTTTGCAAGGCTTATAAGAAGCGGGTGAGCAATGTGATCTCCTGTTAAGGCAGTGATGTTTGTCTTGTTGGAGGATAGGATGGTACTGAGGAGGGTCGCACCACTAGGTATAGCCGCCTTCAAGGATAAATAAGTCAGAGACATCGAAAGTCAACATGGTACGCACCTGCATATCCCAAGCATCATTTCCCGTCATCCACTCAGTATATACATGACACTGCTTCTCTGCAGTAGTGTACACCTTGCGAGGCCTGAAATCAATATGATTGTGAAATAAGGGGTTGTTGAAGATGCTGGCAATGCACTCTAGAGGGTCACGCCAATATAGAACTACTGGCGACTTTGTTGCATGCAATGTGGGTATTACTTTGGACATCCAACGCGGACTGCTTGGGAGCATTTCAGCTCGACCCCGTAGTTCTTTAGCTGAGGAGAATGACAAAGGTAAGTCTTTGATCTAGCAAGTCCAACAGTTATGGAATGGTAGCCAGTATGAATTTCGGACACTCACCATTTCAAGCGATAGGAAGGAATCAATCTTGCCCATGCTCAGGCCCGAACGAAGCAGCCATGCCGCAACTTGCCAATCTCTTTGACTACTAAATGGATAGTAAAGGTTGTTTTTGCGATGCACACTATTTTCGTCAGAGTCAAATAGGTTCAAAAAGATGTGGCCATCCTGATAGGCAAGTGGAGGGTCAGGATAGTATTCGGTTACTTCACCGCCCTCACCCAGAATTCCACCTCCCATGATATTCTCTTCATCACCAAATTCACCGCCAACATCACCAAAGTCAACTACCATCGCCTTGCCTCCAAGTTCTGGTTCATGAGGAATGTGGTGCTCAATATTCGCTGGGTCCAAGGGTGGGATAAGGGAATTAAGCTTGATGATATCTTCTAGCCACATGTTGCAGCCAGACCTGGGCTGGCTCATATAGCAAGCAACAGATGTGTGGTCCTCCAGAATTTTTCTGCACAATGGACATTGAGGCATAAGGGTGAGGGTGAGACATATGAAAGTTATATAACCTTCTGATCAATATTTCGGCATTTTCCAATACTAACTCAAACAATACTACCATGAACATGACCAAACTGTGATCTTTCTCAGCATGTATATCAGGCATGGACGAGCAAATCTCCCATTTACATCATCACGAAGGACCATTGGGTGCATGTGACCTATACAATGTTCTTCATTCTGTCAATTCCTTGGTGATGTCGATCTTGAAATTTGCTTTTTCAATGTACCTTACATTTTAACAGTCCATACAGGATCCAACCGACTCTGAGGCCAACCTGGTGTTGGACCTTGTAAGAGCTAAGTGCTAATTTTATCTAGTGCAAAAGACACTGGCAGACTGTAGAATACGTGAAAACGAAGTGTTAGCAAACTTACTCCGATATCGAGCTGAAGAAGCAGAAAAAAGACTGGAGGACGCAGATGTTGGATTAGGGTGCATGTGAATTGCATTTAAGAAGAACAGATGGACTCATTTTCCTCATCTGACTCAGACACATGATGGCCGCCTACAAACTGGTAAGCTAATGATATGAAACTTGATGCAGGAGGTTGATTATCTCAGTAGAAGATACTGAATGTGGTCATCACCTCACTATCCAGCTTGATTGATCCGAGCGCTCCCTCTTCACATTATTATGATACTCAACTTATGTATATGCTGTTGTCACATGAATATTTTGATATGCAGTATTTGTTGTATGTTCTCTCAGGTGTGAATGAACATATCTTAAACTATTTTCACTGCAGCTGTTTAAGTTTGATCATTCAAGTTAAAGCCAAGTCATATCATATGAAACTGAGTCGTATAGACTTAAAGCAAAGCAATACTATGTACTAACTACTACCTATATTAGTCTCCAGAAAGGCATCAACGGCGCTTTCAATTTCCACGCAAACCGCAACTTCGAGGGCTCAAAATGCCACCCCTCCCCACTGCACAAGCTCTTCAATGAATTCAAGATCAACCCAACAACAATGGAAACCCTGGAACCGGTCCGACACTACCCTAAATGAGTCCCAGACGTTGAGTTGAGAATAGCGAGCAAACCGGAGGAGGCATACCTGGAGGACACAGTAGCGGACGAGGACTTGAGAGTATACTCAGACGGTTTGGCAATTGACGGAGGAATAGGAGGGGCAGCAGTGCTCATGGAGGGCGATAGAATGGTGGATGAGAGGAGATTTTACCTAGGGAAGACCGAAGAACACACCGTGTACGAGGGGGAGATAGTGGGCATGATCCTGGCAGTAGAGCTGTTGAGAGAGAGGACAAGAAGAAGGGGCAGAGCTAGACCAACGATGGCGCTTGGGGTGGATAACCAAGCAGTGATACGAGCAACAGGAGGATTCCAATCGAAGCCAGGCCACTATCTCATCAATATGTTCCACGATGACCTACGCCGCTTACTGCCGAGGAACAACGACCAAAAACTGATCATACGATGGCCAGCCGGCCATATAGGCATCCCTGGAAATGAGGCAGCAGATGAACAAGCAAAACGCGCCGCTCACAGCGA
The DNA here is from genome assembly GCA_000827255.1 of Suillus luteus UH-Slu-Lm8-n1. Lineage (NCBI taxonomy): Eukaryota > Fungi > Basidiomycota > Agaricomycetes > Boletales > Suillaceae > Suillus > Suillus luteus. The sequence goes on from KN835621.1 coordinate 16,667, forward strand.
GAACTCAGAGAACTCCAAACTCCCACCATCCCTCCGCAATGCAGACAACACCCCCATCCTACTCCCACACAGCAAATCGGCAATAAAGCAGGCCTTTCACAGTATCATCACGCTCGAGTCAACATCCATCTTCCAGACATCTCCCAGATATGCATGAATCAAAGAGATAGACTCATCTTTCCCCTCCAAACGTTTTGCGATACTGGCCGAGAAGCTCCCCAGGTGCCATGCATCACTGCTAATCCAATTACAAACAGGACACGTACCGCTGAACAAACACCTCCACCGCATCTCGAAAGCCCCCTCCCCACTATGCCCATCCTGCCAAGAGTGCGAAGAATCAGTTCATCACTATCTGCTTGCCTGCCCAACGTACACCAGATAAAGAAACATTATGAGAGCGAAACTCGGCCCCAAAGCGCACCAACTGAAATACCTGCTGAATGAAGACAAATGCATCAAACCCTTACTCAAATTCATCGCCAGCACTCGTTGCCTGCTCAGTACCTTCGGAGACGTCACCCCCCCAGAACGAGAACAGAACCAGAGAGAATGAGTCGGCTAACAAGAAAGCCACTCGCAACCCATTCACGCCTTCAGACAGCGCCTATCATCCTTGTGAAAGCCCGGACCAATATCACGGACACACATAGAAATCACTGCACATATTATATCAGAACTGTAAACACAATGTAAGTACTATCCAGCATAGGGCTTTGCCCTACAGGACAATAAACAATGATCCAAAAAACCTATATTAGTTGATAAATTCTTGAGTTGTACTGTAGAACTGTGAGTAACTGGAGACAATGTATACTTTGCAGCCACTGTTGGCTGTGACTTTGGCGGAACTGTGGACTCTGTGGCTCACCGTCGTGGGAATATGATTCTTGTACATTCTGTGGAGAAATTTGTGATTTACTGATGGACAAATATCAGAAGGTAGGCACCAACTGGCACGTGCCAAGAGCCTGGATCCAAGTGATACATCACCATATGTACGAATCACTGATAATCCAAATATAGTGTGAGGAAGCACAGCCAGCAAGATAAAAATAATTTAGTCCCAAACATAGGCAGCTGACCAATATCAGAAGCAAAGGAAGTTAGGCACAAGGTTGATGGAAGCCAGAAGCTGTACCAGAAGCTGGTTAAACTGGATCCCCCAAGTGATACATCACCATTACTGGTCATAGTAGTGCTCCCCATTACACTGATTCATGTATCACATATATGCTACTATTGCTAGGTAAGTAATGTATGATTATCACAGTATAGCCTGGAGTCTCTACTGTTTTGTGTGGAATGGTAATTGACTATTGGCTCTCTCATTTCTGCAAATAATTCTATTCTGAAACCACAATAATTCATATTTTGCATTTATCCACTGAATGGTGGGACAGATTTTCAAGAAGTGGAGTTGCTGAATTGTTAATAGATTTCCAGCTGAATGTCACAATTTCATCATGTTTATCATGTGATGTTTGTTGGTTTTGTGCGCTGTCTACCTTACAAACATTAGGTTCTGTCTGGACACGAAAATTATTTCGAGAATTCAAATCGAAATTCAACTTCGGTGTCATGTGATTTTGCTCCCATGACCTTCGGAGCATACCTCAGCACAAAGTCCTTATCAATGATATGGTGATACCACCCGTCCACGTCATGGACCTCTCAGATTCTGATCAGTCTCTTGCCTCTCATATCTCTGGAGACCCCACTGGTGGAGAACCAGGGTCTCAAAGCCAACCCAAGGGCCGTAAAGAGCCCGCTCATTGGAGGCTGGAAGAGGAGGTCTCCTTCCTGAGGTACCTCTATGACAACAGGACCAGCACAGATGGTCTCACCTTCCCCAAGAAAACTTACATGGGAGCTGCTGTGCACATTGCACAGGAGTTCAAAAACCAGAAGGGCGGGCTGAAGACAGATGGGGTGTGCAAGTCAAAGTTTTCCTCCCTCAAGAGTGCCTACTTTGCCGCACAG